>PITA01007369.1:0-92196 GCA_004023965.1 Spilogale gracilis
TCTTTGACATCGGCCACAGCAACTTCTTTCAAGACACGTCTCCAAAGGCAAAGGAGACAAAAGCGAAAATGAACTTCTGGGACTTCATCAAAATAAAAAGCTTCTGTACAGCAAAGGAAACAGTCAACAAAACAAAGAGGCAACCCACAGAATGGGAGAAGATATTTGCAAATGACACTATAGACAAAGGGCTGGTATTCAAGATCTATAAAGAACTACTCAAACTCAACATCCAAAAAGAAAATGAACACATCCAAAAATGGGCAAGAGACATGAAGAAGCACTTCTCCATAGAAGATATACAAACGGCTAACAGACATACGAAAAAATGTTCAGCATCACTAGCTATCAGGGAAATTCAAATCAAAACCACACTGAGATACCACCTTCCACCAGTCAGAATGGCCAAAATTAACAGGACAGGAAACAACAAGTGTTGGAGAGGCTGCGGAGAAAGGAGAACTCTTTTATACTGTTGGTGGGAATGCAAGCTGGTGCAGCCGCTTTGGAAAACAGTGTGGAGATTCCTTAAAAAATTAAAAATAGAGCTACCCTATGACCCTGCAATTGCACTACTGGGCATTTACCCCAAAGATACGGATGTAGTGAAAAGAAGGGCCATATGTACCCCAATGTTCATTGCAGCAATGGCCACAATCGCCAAACTGTGAAAAGAGCCAAGGTGCCCTTCAACAGATGAATGGATAAAGAAGATGTGGTACATATATACAATGGAATAGTATGCCTCCATCAGGAAGGATGAATATCCAACTTTTGCAGCAACATGGGCTGGATTGGAAGAGATTATGCTGAGTGAAATAAGCCAAGTAGAGAATGTCAAGTATCACATGGTTTCACTTTCGTGTGGTGCATAAGGGGTAATATAGAAGACAGTAGGAGAAGGAAAGTAAATGGGAAGTAGGGTAATTCAGGGAGAGAAACAAAACAGGAGAGACTCTGGACACAGAAACAAACTGAGGGACCTGGAGGGAAGGGGGTGAGGGGATGGGAGAGCCTGGTGGTGGGTACTGAGGGCACCTATTGCATGGAGCACTGGGTATGGGGAATGGGCAACGAATCTTGGAACACTGAAAAAAAAATTTAAGTAACAATAAAAAAAAAAAGATGAAGTATCAAAAAAAAAGAATGAATTAATGGATTTAACAGCAGATAGGTTAAAAGAAACTATTCACAATTAAGTACTAAAAGATGAAAAATGCAGAAGAATGGTAAGTGACACATACAATACAGTTAAAATGTCTAAAATACCCTTAACTGGTGTCCCAGCAGATGAGTAAAGAGAGACTGAAGAGGTAACAGCTAGGAATTTCCAATAATTCATTAACTCACGGACTCAATGAGGGTATATTCTCAAATAGATAGTATGTGGGTACATGTACGTGTGCACAAAATACACAAAGACCTGTTAAAGTAAAACTGTATAAAACAAGACAAGAGGAATCTTAAAAGCCACCAGAAGAAAAGGTGCCATCAAAGACATGACAGACAGGCAACTAATTTCCTTCTGCTACTACTGGAAGCTAGAAGGCAATAGAAAAATACCTTCAAGTTACTAGCAAGTGATGAGCTCGAAAGCTCCCATGAATATACACTTAAGACATAAAGGCAAAACAGATATAATTTCAGACCAAAACAAAACAAAACAAAACAAACAACTGAGAACAGATTATCAGTAGACCTAAACTAAAAATATTTAAGGTTTTTATCAGGTAAAAAGAAAATGATCCTAGATAAAACTGTTTTAGAGTAGATAACTTCTAGAAAATTTCACTTATATCAGTGAAAGTCTTAATTTTAATAAGATTAGAGGAAAAATATGATTAAATCTTAAACAGGAAAATTTATTTTATTACTTAAAATTTACAAAAAAACATATTTAGACATTAAAATTTAACTATCCCATTTGATTTAGGAATTAAAAAAATCTGAATCTTAAAGTAAGAAATATGAACTATTGACAATGAAAATATTTCGGGAAAGAGTTAAGTTCCTATTACCATCCATAACTTCTGTAGATCTTCTTGTTCTGAACTATTTCAGGGGAGAAGAAGGAAGTTTAGGAGATGAGGGGATTGTGGATTTCCAGAATAGCTCCCCTTACTCGACCTCCCTCATGGCTTAACTTAAGCTAAATATAGATATAATTTTGAGTTTGAATGTGGGATATCCAGGACAGGAATCTTCGGGACATCTGTTCCACCAATGTAATTTCAAAGGGACTAGAAGCTGAGATATCTTTTAAAATTACATAATTCTATACATACTTTCAACCTTCTAAACTAGAATATCTAAAGATAGGGCCCAGAAATCTGTCTTTCTAAAAATCTCTCCAAGTAATTCCTCTCAATCCAGTACTGTACTGAGAACAGGTATTTGGGAACCATAGTTCTAGTCCCATCTCTAACAAAATTTGCAATATGAGGGCTCTGATCAGTTCACGGGCAAAAAATGAGATGTAAACACCACTAGGTCCTAAAAAAGCTCCCAAAGGAACTTTCAGCAGAACTGGGAGAACGTTGTATAGAATAAGTTAATTATGTACTTTTAAAGGCTATAATAAATAGAAGTATAGTAGGGAAAGTAAGTGGAGTCCAGCATGGCTATGTGGAGGAGACAGCACCTGATAAACATTAAAAGATGAATGTGTACATATGGCCCTTCTTTTCACTACATTTGTATCTTTGGGGTAAATACCCAGGAGTGCAATTGCAGGGTCATAGAGTAACTCTATTTTTAATCTTTTAAGTAATCTCCACATTGTTTTCCAAAGTGGCTGCCCCAGCTTACATTCCCACCAACAGTCTAAGAGGGTTCCCCTTTCTCCACAGCTTCCCCAACTGTTGTTTCCTGTCCTGTTAAACAATGAACCTTGGAACACTGATAAAATAAGACAAATTATTGAAAAAAAAAAAGATGAATGTGTGGCTAGGTGGGGTGTTGAGTGAGAAGGAAGGACAGGCCAGGGAGAATTGTTAAGAGGCAGATTTTCCAGAAAAAGGGAACAATATAAAAACCATGTAGTTCAAAAAAAATCTTTATATTTTTATAAGCCCTTGGAGTGAACCTACTTCCCCCAAGGAAGACCCTGAGATTTTCCATTTATAATCAATAATTAACCCATATTAAGAATTCATGAAACTCTATGCATTTGGCTACTTACGATGAATTTAAACTCTGGGGTCTTCCCAAGTGCAATTCTTTGTTTAAACACTTTCTTCCCACACCTCTTGCAACCTCTCTCCTTTGATTACAGCCAATTTGAGGAGTGAGAGAGATTTGCAAACTCCACAGGTAATAAAAGAATACTGCTACTGATGATGACAGTGATAGAGATCTCACACACGAACAGCACTGTCACCCCGCTACTCAGCCCAGTGCTTGGATCCAGGACTTAGAGGGATGAGAGGTGGTGGAATGGGTATACACTGCAGTCTGCATTTGATGAGTCCCCCAAAACACAGGTACCATGGATTAACACTAAACGGAGCCCTAAAGAGGGACATTATCAACCTCCAGTCTATGGGATATCTAAAATATTTGAAATAAAATAAATTATCTCCCATTGGTTTGAATGGAGCCATGGCACCAGGGAATTGCAATTTCAGTTCTACATAGGAGATTGTTGCTGTTGCTATGGTTTCTGTGATGTGGATGCTGTAAACCCATGGAACTGTACCAGCACACAATTATGCAACTCTACTGCAGCACATCAGAATTCTTTTTCCTTTGTTTTTCTTTTCTTTGAGCGCCAGAAAAGCCCAAGCCCACAAATCACAAATCATTGAAATTATAATAAAATAACTTTGTTGATCCCTATGCTTTGATTACAATTTTTCACATACTGTAAAAGGGAGATATAAAACAATATTCTACCAAGACAAATATATTCACATGTTGTACATCTTCTTTAATTCAGTTTCCATTTTTGCTCACTTCAAAGTATAAACATTTTAATAGCAAGGAGAATGTGAGCAATATTTTATATTCTGTTGGAATCTGGCTAAATACAATTCTTCATTGTAACACTAAGACAGATTTGAGTGTTATGTTTTTCTTAATAGAAGTAGTGGTATAATAAATGGGAGCTTTAAATCAATATTAGGTTTGCCAGTAATTCATTAAAGTTTAACATTCTAATAATTAGCAATTAAGAGCAAAAGCTCTGATTTCCATTCTTTTTCTGAATGTTTAAGTGAGTTTATGTTGTGTGTTGTCTGTTAATGCCTAATTTCATTTGCTATAAACCTTATCCTTAGAGAAATAAAATAGATCCATATATACAAACTCAATTTGTATATACAAACTTCAATTACTGCTAAGATTAATTATGATCTAGTATTATGATACTTATTGCTAGTAAATAGGCCAGATGTTAAATAGGAAAATGCTTCTCACCCAGGAGAAATAATTTTAAGTACATATCATAGCTTCATTTTAGAGTCTCTATTATATTCATATTCATATATTCATAATCATGATGTTTCTAGCATCTGTATTATTTCTTTGCAAATGACCCATAGCATTACTTCTTCAATGACATTTATGTAATTTAATTCAATGGGAATTCTTTAAGAAACTGTTAGGAAAATCATATATTGTGATCTGGAGCACATAAATACATGCAAATAAAACATGTCGATGTCCTCAAAAGATTTTGTGATCTATTTAGGAAAAGAAGCTTAACTCTTGAACAATATGAAAAAGAACATTATTCAATGTTGAAAATATTATGCACTGAAATGTATTTTGTAGCCTTATGCATTAAGATTTTGTTGTGAGATGCCTGGCTTGTTCAGTCAGTTGAGCATGTGACTCAGGTCATGATCTCAGGGTCATGAGATCGAGATGAGCTGGGCTCCATGGTCAGTGGGTAGTCTGCTTGAGATGCTCTGCCTCTTCCTTGGCCCCCCTCTGCTTTTCTCTCTCTTTCTATAAAATAGATAAATATTTTTTTTAGATAAATAATTTCTATATAGACTTTGTTGGGGTTACTGTTCAAATGCTGCATCTAAATGGTACCCGGAGTACTGAGAAGAAAAGGCAATGAATTGGGAACTTGTGGAGTTAATGATACTAGACCCTTCTTCTATTTCTCAATGTGCATCTATTATTTCCCTATCCATCTTATAAAATTTCAATTATTTCAGAGGGAAAAAAGTTTCCAAAGACACTTTTAATCATCCCAAGCTCTTATTTTCCTCTAACATTGGCTAAAGTGTGCACAATGCTTAAGTTATCTGTTGATCACCTGTCTACTACAGCCAACAGGACTTGCCTCTGACTACAAAATTTGAGAAGGACATCAAAGTCCAGACTGGAGACACAAATGTAAACATGGCAATTTTGTAATTAGCTTGACTCTTAAATTCTGTCTATAAAATATCTTATTCTGGGAAATTAATGATTTCATGTTCAATGTTTTAGATTCCTTTACATTGAGTCTCTTGAAAGAGCAGCTTTTATAAAAAGGCTGGGCTGATGACTCTGGTTTCAGTTAGTATCAAATGGCAAATATAATTCTATTTAGCCAAATGACAAATATTTCCTACAGTTTAGTTAAACTCACATACAAGACAAGTTTCTTATGCCTTTTTTTGTTTTTGTTTTTAAGCAGGCTCTACACCTGGTGTGGAACCCAACATGGGGCTTGAACTCATGACCCTGAGATCAAGACCTGAGATGAGAGCAAAAGTTGGATGCTTAACCGACTGAGCCACCCAGGAACCCCCAAATTTTGTTATGTCTTAATGAATCCATCAACTCTGATTTGCACATGCATTAGAAATCTATGACAGGGTTTGTATTCTGACTATTTTACTTCTAGGTATCCAGTCATATGGATAATTCTAAGAAATGTTTCTACCAGGATTAGCAATAGCTCTACTATTTACTATTATTTAAATATCCTAAACAGAGAAAATGTTTTCCTACATCTTCTCTTAGGATAGTGGCTTGAATTTAAACTTTACAAAATCTGGTAATATATTTATCACTAAGTAATACAGTATCTACTAATTTTAAAATCTCCAGCATTACTGGCTATTTAATAAGTTTCCATAATTTGCCTTCCAATACACAGAGGCACCCCATATTGATTTAAAGCCAATAATTTTACACTTATATATACTTTGATCTTCACTATTGCTGAACATTGCTTTTACAACATACAAAAGAGGACCAGTGATATTTAGGAGGTAGGTGTTTTGTTTTGTTTTGGTTTGGTTTGGTTTGGATTGGTTTTCTTGATATAGATGCTTAATAGAGAAGGGGAAACCTCCTATTCCTTCATTGGTCTTCTTGAATGAAAACTGTCTGTAGTCCACTATTTATATTCCTCCTAATAGAAATGTCTCCTATATCTGCCAGAGAATATCTAGTGTTCCTCTATCCCTGTTTTGATGAAATGCTAAAAACATAATTCCTTAGTAAGAAAACCTGAAATCTCAGTCCACTGCATATTGTCAAAATAGTATCATCTACAGAATTTATCTAAAGTAACTTAGAGATTATTAAACTCAGAGTATTAACACATATGATGATCCTCCATCCCTAATAAAAAATAAACAAAGCAAGTTCTGTAATATCCAGTTCTGGTGCTAAAACACTACAGACATCTCTGATTTGCCACCCTAAAGTACAGTATCAGTGAAAATGCCACATTTTTCAGCTGAGTTGTTCTTCATGAATAACTGACTTTGCTGGGAATTACAGACCCTCTAGTAAGCATGCATCAAAGTGTACAGTCTGAGTTTCTATGGCCTCATTGTGCCAGCAGGACAGGTTGGGAGATTGAAAAAATTTAGACTGTCAGAATTCCTGCAGTCTCTACCTTCTTGGCTCCATTGGCAGCTAAAAGGCAAAATTAGATCCAGGGTCAGAAAAGTATTCTAGGCATGACTGAATTCATATTCATGTCATTACATAAAGATCAATTTGTTCGGGGCGCCTGGGTGGCTCAGTTGGTTAAGCGACTGCCTTCGGCTCAGGTCATGATCCCGGAGACCTGGGATTGAGTCCCACATCAGGCTCCCTGCTCGGCGGGAAGCCTGCTTCAACCTCTCTCACTCCCCCTGCTTGTGTTCCCCCTCTGGCTGTGTTTCTCTCTGTCAAATAAATAAAATCTTTAAAAAAAAAAAAAAGATCAATTTGTTCTTTATTGTTTAACCAGAGCAGTAATTATGAAAAGAAAGAATCTCTATAAACCTCATCAGAAGGTATATTAAATAATGCATTGAGGTAGCCTTTCTGTATTCATAAGAGGCTTCAAACCTCTTACATTATATTTAAAATAAACTGAAGTCATTTGTTATATAAGCATCTATCTGAAAATATTAGAGAGCTTATAACGTGTTCTTAGTACAGCACTGATGGCTCCTATGTTCTTTGCTATCGAAGGGCTTACAGTTTTACTAGTTAAGTTGCACTGACCCTTCCCTCCTTAAACAAGACTTACCTTTATATAGTATCCATGATACATTATATACCAAAGAAAAGGAAGTCAAAGAGTTAGGCAAGAGAAAAATGATATTCAATGATGAACATGCTATTTTAACTAAAATGTAGAGCCCAAACTGTAATGTAACTAGACAGAACACCAGGAATTTAGAATTTTTTCCAAAAATGGAAATTCATGAATTGGAATAACATGATAGTTAACATTTACAAACAGTTAGTATTGTGAAGCTGTTAAGACTATGTATTCAGGAACCATATGAAGAAATAAAATTTTCAGTTCTAACATGCAGTCAAATTAAATGGCCTCTCTGTGCCTAAAGTTCATCATTTCTAATATAGGAATAACAGTAAAAATTATATAGGAGAATTATGTAACAATTAACTGAATTAAAATACATACATAAAATAGTATTTGGCTCACAATTAAGTGCTCATAAAATGTGAGCTGTTTTTTAATATTAATTGAGCACTTACTTTGTACCTGTCCAGAATTTAAGCAATTTGCATCTTTTATCTCATTCAATATTTACAAAGACTCTATGAGGTATAGATGATGAAACAAGAATAGTGAGATGAAGCAAATTTCCAAAGTTATCAAAATATGAGTGTCTAAATAAAGACTTGGACCTAGGCAGTTTGAATCCATAATCCATACTATTAACAACTACACTATTCCCAAGCTTTTTTCATCGTATCACTTCTTCCTGACAAGTACCATTTTGTCCTAAGGACAGTATAGCTGCAAAATGTAAAACAATTAGTTCTTACAGATGCAATCATTGCTGCTGGTGCTCTTACCAAAATATAACAACTGCTTGTATAGTCAAGCTTCTGTTGGTAACAAATACTCAAGGTGCAAACTATTCTGCTTTGGATTAATTCCACACTTGTTTAAATTTAGTAAGGATGTATAAACTATTATATAAAAATAAGAGAAGAGAGAAGAACCACATGGTCCTCTCAATTGATGCAGAAAAAGCATTTGACAAAATACAATATCCGTTCCTGATTAAAACTCTCAAAGTATAGGGATATAGGGAACATTCCTCAACCTCATATATCTATCTATGAAAAATCCATAGCAAACATCATTCTCAGTGGGGAAAAACTGACAGCCTTCCCACTGAGATCAGGAACAAGACAAGGATGCCCACTCTTGCCACTATTGTTCAACATAGTATTAAAAGTCCTAGCAACAGCAATCAGACAACAGAAAGAAATAAAAGGTATTCAAATTGGCAAAGAAGAAGTCAAACTCTCTCTGTTTGCAGATGACATGATACTCTATATGGAAAACCCAAGACTCAACCCTCAAACTACTAGAACTCATATTCAGTAATGTGGCAGGATACAAAATAAATACACAGAAATCAGTTGTATTCTTATACACTAACAATGAAAATATAGAAAGGGAAATCAGAGAATCGATTCCATTTACTATAGCACCAAAAACCATAAGATACCTATGAATAAACCTAACCAAAGAAGTTAAGGAGGAACAATAGAACACTCCTGAAAGAGACTGAAGAAGACACAAAAAGATGGAAGAGCATTCCATCCTCATGGATTGGAAGAATAAACACTGTTAAAATGTCTATGCTGAAGAGCCTGGTGCTGGATACTGAGGGCACCTATTACACGGAGCACTGGGTGTGGGCATGGGCAATGAATCTTAGAACACCGAAAAAATAAAATAAATTTAAAGTAAAAAATTAATAAATAAAATAAAATAAAATAAAATAAAAATGTCTATACTGCCCAGAGCAATGTATACTTTCAATGCCATTCTGATCAAAATCCCACCAACAGTTTTCAAAGCATTGGAACAAACAATCCTAAAATTTATATGGAACCAAAAAAGACCCCGAATCGCTAAGGAATTGTTGAAGAAAAAAAACAAAGCTGGGGGCATCACGTTACCTGACTTCAGGCTTTATTACAAAGCTGTGATCACCAAGACAGCATGGTACTGGCACAAAAACAGACAAATAGACCAATGGAACAGAGTAGAGAATCCAGATGGACCCAGAAATCTATGGTTAAATCATCTTCGACAAAGCAGCAAAAAATATCCAGTGGACAAAAGACAGTCTCTTCAATAAATGGTGCTGGGAAAATTGGACAGCTACATATAGAAGAATGAAACTAGACCATTCTCTTATACCACACACAAAGGCAAACTTGAAATGGATGAAAGACCTCAACATGAGGCAGGAATCCATCAAAATCCTAGAGGAGAACATAGGCAGTAACCTCTTTGACAGCAACTTCTTTCAAGACACGTCTCTAAAGGCAAAGGAGACAAAAGTGAAAATGAACTTTTGGGACTTCATCAAAATAAAAAGCTTCTGCACAGCAAAGGAAACAGTCAACAAAACAAAGAGGCAACCCACGGAATGGGAGAAGATATTTGCAAATGACACTACAGATGAAGGGCTGGTATCCAAGATCTATAAAGAACTACTCAAACTCAACATACAAAAAGAAGATGATCACATCAAAATATGGGCAGGAGACATGAAGAGGCACTTTTCCATAGAAGACATACAAATGGCTAACAGACACATGAAAAAAATGTTCATCATCACTGGCTATCAGGGAAATTCAAATCAAAACCACACTGAGATACCACCTTCCACCAGTCAGAATGGCCAAAATTAACAGGACAGGAAACAACAAGTGTTGGAGAGGCTGCAGAGAAAGGGGAACCCTCTTACACTGTTGGTGGGAATGCAAGCTGGTGCAGCCGCTTTGGAAAACAGTGTGGAGATTCCTTAAAAAATTAAAAATAGAGCTACCCTATGACCCTGCAATTGCACTAGTGGGCATTTACCCCAAAGATACAGATGTAGTGAAAAGAAGGGTCATATGTACCCCAATGTTCATTGCAGCAATGGCCACAATCGCCAAACTGTGGAAAGAGCCAAGGTGCCCTTCAACGGATGAATGGATAAAGAAGATATGGTCCATATGTACAATAGAATACTACTCAACCATCAGAAAGGATGAACACCCAACTTTTGTAGGAACATGGACTGGATTGGAAGAGATTATGCTGAGTGAAATAAGCGAAGTAGAGAATGTCAAGTATACATGGTTTCACTCACTTGTGGTGCATAAGGAGTAATATAGAGGGCAGTAGGAGAAGGAAAGGAAGTGGTAAGTAGGGTAAATTGGGGAAGGAGATAAAACATAAGAGACTCTGGGCTCAGAAACAAACTGAGGGTTTTGGGGGGATGGGTAAGCCTGGTGGTGGGTACTGAGGGCACATATTGCATGGAGCACTGGGTGTGGGGCATAAACAGTGGATCTTGGAACACTGAAAATAAATAATTGAATTAAAAAAAAAAAAAAGCGGTGTTCCTGGTAGGGCTGTTCACTATCACCACTGCTATTCAACATAGTACTAGAAGTCGTAGCCTCAGCATTCAGATAACAAAAAGAAATAAAACACATCTGAATAAAAAAAGAAGTCATAACACTCTCTCTTTGCAGATGATATGATACTTTATGTGGAAAACCCAAAACACTCCACTCCAAAACTGTTAGAACTCATACAGGAATTCAGTAAAATGTCAGGATATAAAATCAATGCACAGATATCAGTTGCATTTCTATACACTAACTGCAAGAAGGAAGAAAGTGAGATTAAGGAGTTGATCCCATTTGCAGCTGCACCGAAAACAATAAGATACCTAGAAATAAATCTAACCAAAGAGGAAAAGAATCTAGACTCAGAAAACTATAAAGTACTCATGAAAGAAATTGAGGAAGACACAAATAAATGGAAAGACATTCGATGCTCATGGATTGGAAGAACAAATATTGTGAAAATGTCTATGCTACTTAGAGCAATCTACATATTTAATGCAATCCTTACCAAAATACCATCAATTTTTTCCAAAGAGATGAAACAAATAATCCTAAAATTTACATGGAACCAGAAAAGATCCCAAATAGTCAGTGGAATGTTGAGAAAGAAATCCAAGGTTGGCAGCACCACAATTCCAGACTTCAAGCTCTATTACAAAGCTGTAATCATCAAGACACTGTGGTATTGGCACAAAAACAGACCCATAGATCAATGGAACAGAACAGAGAGCCCAGAAATGGATCCTCAACTCTATGGTCGACTAAACTTCAACCAAGCAGGAAAGAATGTACAATGGAAAAAAGACAGTTTTTCAACAAATGGTGTTGGGAAAACTGGACAGCCACGTGCAGAAGAATCAAACTGGACCACCACACACAAAAATAGACTCAAAATGGATGAAAGACAATTATCATACGATCTCTCTGAATCTCAGGAAACAAACTGAGGGTTGCCGGGGGGTCAGGGTGGGGGGAATAGGGTGGCTGGGTCATGGAAAAAAAAACTTAAAAAAAAAAGATGCGTCACATCCTTTGTGTAATAAGGCACAGTATAAATAAAATTAGATAGAACACCAAAACAAAAAGTAAAAAAAAAAAAATGGGGTGTTCCATTTTTGCAAAAGGTGAATATTAGTTTATTTAAATATCTACATATACCAAATGTTTTCTAAAGAAGGAGCTCTTAAATATCTGACATACTGGAGAAAGATTTTGGTCAGAATGAATCAGGATAGAAGTTCACTGAGACAATAGAGGATCACATTCCCTAGCTACATAGATCAGAGGTCATACCCAAGGAAGCCAAAGGGAAAGGTGAGCAGACATGTTTTGGGGGCCAGGTAGGAGCTACAGTCAAAGCGTTAGCCAAAGGAAGCATAAATAGAATCCCACTGAGTCCATGAAAATACCCTACAAACCCTGTCCAAAGCCTAGAAAAGCAGCTGCAAAAACTGAAGAAAAATGAAAGAAGGTTAGGGAACTACACTGGGGTTTATAAATAACAATATAGCAAGAACAAAGCCCCAAATTCTGAACAATAAAACGTCATATTCCAGCCAAATGGTCAGTCTAAGGTCACAGTAAAAGCCATCACTGACTTGAAGATCACAGAGAGTAGGGAGGCAAATAGAGCCAGTGCTCCCAATGGGGCTATGGTAAAACAAAGTGAGAGTCTTCGAATTCCATCTAAGGGATTCTGGCATGGAAAAACTGAAGACAAAGATTAAATCATGTGGGGAGTATATTTCAATAAAGTGGGAAATAGTAAAGAAAGCAATGAAAGCATGTTGAAATATGTGAGTTCATAAAAAATGTGATGACACAGAAATTTCACAAATGCTCTTTCTTTTTTTTCTTTTTTTTTTTTTTAAAGATTTTATTTATTTGACAGAGAGAAACACAGCCAGAGAGGGAACACAAGCAGGGGGACTGAGAGAGGGACAAGCAGGCTTCCTGCTGGGCAGGGAGCCCGATGTGGGACTCGATCCCGGATCTCTGGGATCATGACCTGAGCCGAAGGCAATCGCTTAACCAACTGAGCCACCCAGGTGCCCCACAAATGTTCTAACTTTCAAATAATTAACTTTCAAATAACCCATGTTTGTATATGTTATATTTGCAAAAATGCTACATTTTTGCTTTTTTCCACTCATGATGAAATATTTTAGGCTCCTCCATGAGGGCAATGGTGGCCTCTAAGAAGTTCAGTTTTGGATTCTTCATCTTCTCAGTTTTTCAACAATAATTATGCAAATGATGATTATCCTGCATTCTGATCTTATTAATTAATAAAAATGAGTAGAAAATGATATTGGAAATTAAACCTCTAGATGTCATGAACTTATTATATGTGAGAGGAAGATGGATCTATTATTAGGTATATAAGAAATGCCAAACCTTCAGTGTCATTCGAAAACACACTGGACTTCAAACAATAAAATAATTAAGAGAACATGTATGCAGTACTAGAAATATAGCTATGAAGACTGTATCTAAGAACCTAGATAAAATTAAGGATTTGATTTTCATTTTCCAGATAAAGCATCCTCAGCCCTTCCTCACTCATCCCTACCCTGTGCCCCTTACCTCAACAGACATGCATAATCAAGTTGACTTTCTCACATTCTAGAAATGGTCTGAAATACTTAAAAAGCATTTTTCCTAAGAGTTGGGGATGGTCTCTAATTCAACTATACACCCATGGATTATGTCAGAATTACTGACAGTTGCCCACTGAGTTATAAAAAACTTTAGACATGAGTTTCAAAATGTATGGTTATCAGTAATAAATTTTTCCACAGGGGATCAGTAGTTAGCTTCACAGTATTTCACTGAAATAAATTTTCTGTGATCATTTGAGTAGTCCTTTTAGCTGTCCCTACTATTGGCCCCTCTGAAAATAAACAGAGCATTAAGGTTTTATTAATGTTTTTATATATTTAATATGAGAAATCATATTTTTGTCACATATAATGCCCTTCTTTTTTATAAATAGAAAGGTAAATGGCAAAGCGCTCGGACTTTGGAATTTAGCTATGGAAGGAAGTCAAAAGAATTAGATTAACTTGATTGCATTTGAATCAAATGAATATAACCTTTGAATCAGCTGGTGGAGAGGGTAGAGTTGTCCACCTATTTAGTTTTAATTTACTTGGAATTGCTAGGCGTATTTTTTACTCATAGCTAGCCCTTTTCTGTTCCTTGTGTTGGGCCAAAGCCATTGGAGCTAGTTAATACTGTTATAAAGATCTAAATGTGCAAAGGTTCTAGTCAGCTGAGTAATCCTGCCTGATGAAAAACCCAACGACTCAGGAGTCATTCCTGTTACTGATCCATGATGTGGTTTCTCAAATAGCATTAACCCAAGGCAAAACTGAATAGTTAATTTTATTACTGATGTTAAAAACAGAATCAAAGGGGAGTTTGAAAATATTGTTACTTGTGACTCTTGTGGACCAGAAGGGTAAACCAGTCCCTAGCCTAGGAATACAACATATATGGCACCTATACCAGAGGTTTCCCAGGAAGCTAAAATTGAGCCCTAACTTCTTGTTATGAGGCACAGGGTTCCCATTATAATTTATAATATATTGTACAGTCCTCACTTCACTTCTTATGGTGGGAACAGAGATGTATGTCTGTGATTTCCTTTGTTTACTTGTGGTTAAACAACAAAAACTTACAAAATACAAACAATTTTTAGTAGTATTATAATATAAATTAAACATTTTTAGAGCTTACTGTATGTCAAATGTTGTTCTAGGAACTTCAAATCTTTGAGAAAATCACTATTATTATTATTAAGCCAATTTTACAAAGGAAAAACTAAGACGCAGGTAACTTATCAAAAGAATGCAATTAGTAAGCTGCAAAGGAGGATTTGAATTTAATGAAATTTGGCCCCTGAGATACAGTGTCTTACCCACTGTAATAAACTGACCGGCTTAAGGACTGCAGTCTTCTTTATACTCTACCCAAATCAAACAGCAACATGGATGAACTCAGTTTCTAAGGTTAACCCTTATCCAAAGCCACAGCTTCCTCAGTTCTACTGGTATTCCTACCAGCTATTTACTTTTTTAGCTCTCTTCTCCCATATCTACAGCCTAGACATTATTGTTACCTAGAACTGCTGTGCTTCTACAAACCTAATCCACAAACAGTACTGAATCACAGTATCAGCTGGATTTCTCTCCCTCTGCCGCTTATAATACACCATTTATTTAACCAATCCTGGTTCTTCTTCTGGTCCCTGTTTATTTCCTTCCTGTTACTCTATTTTCTTGATTCATCATATTCTTTCTGGTCCATCACCTCATACTTAATCCCATCTCTTCCCATTATTCTCCCAATAAAACTTTGGCTGTGGACCAACGTAGCCATCCTCTGCTCCCACACATGGACTATGCAGCACACAGCTGAAGCTCTTTGCCTTAGACTCTCTAAGCTGCCTTCTGATTTTTCCTTCTGTCTCCCTCACAGGTTCATCTTCCTTCTGCCATCCCTTAACTGTAAACGTCTTTTGAGGTTTGGCAACTTCTCTCACTGCTCTGTGCAATCTTGAGTCATCGCACCAACTTCTATTGTATTTATTAAGGTCGGCTAAAACGCTGTAACACAGACCACAAAACATGGGGCTCAAACGCAATAGTTTATTGCTCACGTAGTGGTCCAAAGCGAGTATTCCTAGTGGTAAGAAGACTTTTTTTTTTCATGTGGAGATTCAAGAGCTTACAATTCCAATATCCCCTAGGGCCTTGACTTTGTTTGCTCCTATGCAGCTAAAGGGAAAAAAAAAAAAAAACACGGAGAAGGCATACCAGCTTCTTAACAGCCTTGGTTCAGGCAGGTGCCTGGGTGGTTCAGTGGGTTAAGCACCTGCCTTCAGCTCAGGTCATAATCCCAGGGTCCTGGGATCAAGCCCTGCACTGGACTCCATGCTTACAGAGAGCCTGCTTCTCTCTCTCTGCTGCAATACTGCCTATGTGCTCTCTCTCTCTCTCCCTCCCTCCCTCCCACCCTCCCAAATAAAGTCTTTTAAAAAAGCCTTGGTTCAGGAACAACACACATTACATTCATCATATCCTATTGGTTATATCTAGTTACAGTGCTACACTTACTTGAAAAGAAACTTAGAAATGTAGTACAAGCTAACTAAGAAGATTTGAAAATGAATTTTTAATGAATAGCTGGCAGTATATATCACACCATCCTGATATATTACTGAATCCAAAATATTTATCTCCAGCCTACATAGCCAAAAGCTAACTGACTTCTCCATTAGGAGCGTCTCATTAGTATTTCAAACCCAGCCTACTCAAAACTAAACTCACTAAGGTTACTGTGTAAAACTGCGCTTATCCATAGTTTGGCCATTGTGGACATTGCTGCTATAACGGGTGTAGGTGCCTCTTCAGATCACTACAT
The DNA here is from genome assembly GCA_004023965.1 of Spilogale gracilis. NCBI lineage: Eukaryota > Metazoa > Chordata > Mammalia > Carnivora > Mephitidae > Spilogale > Spilogale gracilis. Next base: position 16,276 of record PITA01007369.1, read on the forward strand.
TTGTATCTTGAGGGTAAATACCCAGTAGTGAGATTGCTGTGTCGAAGGGTAGCTCAATTTTGTCCATCAACAGATGAATGGATAAAGAAGATTTGTATATATATTTTATATGTATAAAATATATATTCAATGAAATACTATGCAGCCATCAAAAAGAATGAAATCCTGCCATTTGCAATGATGTGGATGGAACTGGAGGGGATTATGCTGAGTGAAATAATCAATCAGAGAAAGAGAATTATCATACGATCTCTCTGATATGAGAAATTTGAGAGGAAGGGTAGGGGGTCATGTGGGGTAGGAAGGGAAAAAATGAAACAAGATGGGACCAGGGAGGGAAACAAACCATAAAAGACTCTTAATCTCAGGAAACAAACTGAGGGTTGCTGGGGGGTGGGGAGGGAGGGATAGGGTGGCTAGGTTATGGAAAATAAAATAAAATAAAACATATAGGGACCTAAATACATACACACACACACACACACACACACACACACACACACACACACACACAAACTGCTTTTATCATGGGTTCACCATTTCAGTAAATGATGCAGCCAGAAAACTGGGAGTAATCTTGACTCCTCTCTTTTTTACTCCTCATACCCAATCACCTAGTCTTATCAATTCTGCATCTTTTTTCTTCCGTCTTTATTGAGGTATAACTGAGAGATAAAACTGTATATATTTAAAGTATATAGCTTCATGATTTGACTTGACAAATGTGAAATGGTTACCACAAGAAACTTAATTCACAGGTCTATCACTTCACATACTTATTCTGTGTGCGCTAAGAATGGTCAATATCTGTTCTGTTAACAAATTTCAAGTATGCAATGCATTGCAGTATGATTAATGCAATAGGTAGATACCCAGAATTTATTCATGTAATAACTGCAAGTTCATGCCCTTTGACCAAACATCTCCCTGTTTCTGATACACCAAGTCCCTGGCAACTATCTTTCTATTCTTTGTTTCTAGGACTTCTTTTCTTTTTTTTTTGCCAGATGCCACATATAAATGAAATTATATAGTGACTGGCTTATTTCACTTGGCATACTATTCACCAGATCCATTTATGTTCACAAATGGCAGGGTTTCCTTTTGTAAGGCTGACTATTCTTTTGGGTACATGTAAACATACATATTTTCTTTATCCATTTATTTGTTGATGGACACCTAGGCTGCTTCCTTATCTTGGTTATTGGGAATAATGCTGTAGTGAACGTGGGGGGTGCTGGATAATGTCAAACGACCTGTCTCTGAGTTTGCTGCCTCTTTCTTCTGATCAAGTTTGCTCTTGATGCTGTCTACTGAATTTTCAATTTCCTTGGCTGTATTCTTCAGCTCCAGTATTTCTGTTTGGTTCTTTTTAATGATTTCTTTTTGTTAAAGTCATTTATATATATATATATATAATTTTATATATATATAAATAATATATATATTATTTTCCTGAGGTTGTTAAATTGTCTGCTTTTTTGTAGATCACTGAGATTCCTTAAAAACAACCATTTTGAATTCCTTACTGGGCAAATTCTAGATCTCCAATTCTTTGGGTTAAATTCCTTGGAAATTATTGTGTTCCTTTGGTGGTGTCATGTTTGCTTAATTTTTTCCCCATTCTTTGAAGTCTCCTAATTGTTATCTTTGCACTTCAAAAATCAATCAACTATGGTCTTTACTGATTGGTTTCAGGAAAGAAATGCCTTCAACAGTCATTTCTACTAGGGATTGATTCTAAGGCTTCTCAAACCCCTTCTATGAATAATCCTGTACCACATCTCTGGTTCCCTCTTTGAGGGGAATTCTTTTTTCTTTTCTTTTTCTTTTCTTTCTTCATTTTTTCTTTAAGATTTTATTTATTTTACAGAGAGAAACACAGCTAGAGAGGGAACACAAGCAGGGGGAGTGAGAGAGGGAGAAGTAGGCTTCCCCCTCTGAGCAGGGAGCCCAGTGCAGGGCTTGATCCTGGGACCCTGGGATCATGACCTGTACCAAAGGCAGACGCTTAATGACTGAGCCACCCAGGTGCCCCTTTGAGGGGATTTCTTAAGAATGTATGCCTTCTCTCAATCCCACAAAATCAGGCTGTGTGCTAAGAGCCTCCTATTCATTTATCCTAGGGCAGTGCCCTGAATGCAGCTCCCTTCTCCTGCTCACTAGACATCTGCAAAGGCTTGTATTTGCCGCCCACAGGGGTGCATGCAGGAAGCTGATCATGCTGGGAGTGTATAGGCGAGGAGCAGGGACCATGGTGTGTGTCCATCCGGCCAGCGGGGTGGATTCGCAGGTGCAGTATCCCCAGCAGCTTATGGGCAGTCTTCCTAAAGGAGTCTACAATGGGTTTAGTTGGATCCACATTATTTCCAAATGCTGACTGTTGGGCTCAAAGCCTCTAACAGACCCTCAGTCATGTAGATAACCTCAGTACTTTGCAGGGGTGTAGGGGGGTGAGAAATAAGTGGGCCTCTTTGGCAGCACCCACACTGCTGGGGAAGCTGAGTACTTACTACACTTTCACTTTCTGTCATGGGAGAAATTGGGGTCAAAGAAGTCTCTCTCGTCACTGAGCTGTGCCTCTCTGGGGTGGGGTGAGTAAAGTGAAAATGTTCTTAATCTCATCAGTGTATCTAGTCTCAGATTTTTTCTCTAATGGTGACTGGAACTTCTCCACTAGACTCTCAGGCTCCCACAAAAGTACTCTAATCTGTGGGTGATTGTCAAAATCTAAGCTTTGTGGGAAGATTATGTTATAAAACTTCTATTTCTCTATCTTGCTGATTTCACTCCTAAATTCTACCTCTTCAGTGCTGTGCTCATTCTATAGTTGAAGTACTACCTACCGTAGTCTTCTGATTCTCTGATTTCAGTCTCTATTTTACCTGTTCTATCTCAAAAGATCTTTCTAACATAAAGTCTGATTCTGCTGCTCTCAAGCTTAAATATCATTGATGGTTCCACTTCTCCCTCAGGATAAAGTCCAGACTCGTTAGTGACAAGCCTTATTAATCCTCTCAGAATAGCATTTAGCTAGTTTTTCAACAGAGGGCAAAAAAACCTGGTCTGATTTGCTTACCCTTCTATCGCCAGAACCTAGTACTGCAGGTGGCTTAATAAATACTTAAATAAATGAATGAAAAGTATTTAGAATGCTTTCTCTGACCTACATGCCCTGAGGATTTCACCGTCACTTATCTATATTTCCATAGGAACCCCTGCCTATTCTCCTAATAGTACTTATCACATATAGTTCTCTATTTGTTTGTTTGACTTCCATACTTGGGCTTAAGTCCCTCAAGAGCAGAGACAGTGTCATTTATTATTTACTTGCAACTACAGTATAGTTCTCTCTATATAGTAGATTCTCAGGTATTGAATAGGCAAACAAATGGACAGTAGTTCCAGCTAAAGGTCACAAAGTAAATCTAGAGTGTTTTCTAGGAGATGAATATTGCTTATAACTGATTTTTGTTTAATTAGGTAGAGACTTACTTATTAGAATTGCAAGGGACATCAATTCTCATGAGAAAAGCTAATTACCCTAGGAACTACGCTTCCCAGGGGGTTGCAGATGGTGAGAGTCATGTGTAATGATTCTGTGTGGAAGTAATATGATATGGAGAAGGTATAAATGAATGGGGAATAGCACAATCTCAGGAAGGCTACATATGGTTGGGCAGGTGTTAGATGGCACAATTCCAGAAGTATTTTTTCACACAGATAATGACATGCACACAGCTATCTGGAACTACATACTTTGGTTGTCCTAACTGTAAAGAATTCTATGAAGAAAAATGCAAGATTCTTAGTTGAAGTCATGCATGAGAAATTGTGGGGAAAGATAGAGATATCTAGAGTATTTTTAGAACCCTTATTACATGATGTACTGTATAAAATTCTTGTGACACTCTTCAGGATACAGTAAAATTCTACATAGTCTTTACAGCTTTAAGAATCAGACAAATCTTTCTTTAAATCGGGCATACTGACAATGGTCCATAAGAGCTCTGGGGTCTCTGTGTGTTATACTTGCCTAGATAATTATTAACAAGCAATTTATTTAAATAACTAGGGTAGTTTGAAATGTCATGTTTTAAAAAAGTTTACAGCATTATTAGAAAAATTCTACATAAAATGTTTTGATCATCCATTTATCTATTTATAAGGCAGTATGTTTGATGCTTTGAGAGATCAGATGGTAGATTAGAGATGGTTATGTTACTAAAGAATTTTATAATCAATTTGGGGAGAGTCCACATGTTTACAAATTATCATATTATAATTTAGACCAGGATGGGTACCATAAGGTTTGAATAAACCAAGATTATGGAAATTCAGCAGATGGAAAAGAGCAGTTATGGCCAGAGTGAGGAAGTTTAATGAGGAAGATAATATCCAACCTTTATCTTAATGAATGGATGGAATTAGGGCAGGCAGAAGTGGGAGAGAAGTACAGTTTAGGATTCCTGACTCTGTCCACCACAGGGAATGATCTCCACAAGGAGTGAAAACTAGCCTCTGCTGAGATCTGAATAGTTTGTTTTTTTAACCACCAGAAATCAACTATCCCTTCATCAACTTCATACAAATATCTAGTTGATGAATGATCCAAAATCTGGGACACAAAATATAGAATAAGACTGAAAATTTCCAAAATACCAGTATATCTAGACCTTATTTTATCAGAGAATTATTTAAAACAGTGGTTATCCAAGGCTTAGAGAAGGGAAATAGAAATGAGTTTGTTCTAGATTAGTAATATAAAAACATTAAATAAAAGCTACTCTAAAAAAAGAAGAAACACAGAAAAAAATACATTGGAATATGTTTTCTCTACTGTATCTTTAAATCATGTAACCAGAAGAGGAATGAAATAAATCATAGAGTATATTTAGGCAAGAAAAATAAAGAAAATGATTAAATTGCTGTTAAGATAATTCCTCTGGCTTACAACTCCAACTGGAAAATAAGCACTTGAGCCAATAAAATTCAGTGTACTTTTAAATATAGGAAGACATAAAGAAACCCAGATGTATGTTAACATTTGTTAACAGTTCTAAAGATAGATTTTATCTCAAAGGTAAATATAAACAAGTGCATGTACACACACACACACACACACACACACACACACACACACCCCTAAAAAAATAAGACATCTGACAGCTAGACTGAATAAAATAGAAAAGAGTGAGAGCTATTTTCCATTATTCACAGGAAAATATAGGCAAATTAAAACACTGTCAGAATAAATCAACATTGTGTGTTTTATAGAATGCACATATATTTTATTGGTTATACCATTAAAGTGTTCCATGTGAATAATGCAAAATGGAGATCATGGGTCTTTCTAACACAAAGATCATTTGAAATATGTAATCATTTATTTCAGACTCATCAATGTATTACATATTTTCCAACATGGTAACCAACTAGCAAAACTTAGTGAACTAAGTAACTTATTCATTCTAGGTTAGGGTACCTCTTTACAGACTGTAGAGTAGTGAGGAGGGAATAGGCAGGAGCCAATAATCAACCTACAATATTCTTGAAGGCACACTAACTTTTTTTTTAACACTTTGAAAATAAGGGACATTAGGGAGAGTCGTAAGATAGTCTGAGTCTAAGCAGTTATAGAGAAGCCTTTCATACTCTTTGAAAATTGTAAATAAATTACTTTCTACTCCCTGTCTAAGAAAAGCATGGGTGCTTGTAAAAAAGAGGATGTGCATCTATTAGTGAAAAAAAGAAGGTAGCAGAGTTTAGCTTGTTTCCAAGTATCCCTCCATTTTGAAATCAGTTTCAGTGAAGTATGATTTATATAAATACGATTTTAAAGCATACAGTCAAATGCCCTGAAAATGTGATCTGAGCAACTGCTTTTAACCACCAAACATCTACAATTAGTGGCTGTAAGTTTATACTAATATCAAGAGCATGAAAAAGAACCAGAATGTACGAAACACCTAATTCTTACCTTATGGCTTCACATTTATTATTTCATATCCTTCTAAAAACAATTTTCTGGAAGAGATTATTATTCCCATTTTGGTTAGTTTTAAAAAAATGGAGTTACAGAATACATGAATAATTTGTCTGAATTACCCAACAGTAAGGCAGGATGGGGCATGATCAGAATCTAGACCTGTGTAGCTTTAAAACCACTATTTTTGGTTTCTTATGCCATATTACCCACTGATTGCCACATCCACATGAATACACTCTCCTGAGTGCTCATAGGAACCAAATTTTCAAAGAATTTAAGCAGGGAGTGAGCATGGGACAATAGTGATTTCTTGGTGAAGGAGCTTAGGAAAGAGGGACCCAGAAGGATGGAAGTGAGAATGTGGGGCTGCCTGAGACTGCTGGTCCAGTAAGTGGTTATACATTAAGAATGAAGTACAGCAGAGAAGGTTGTGGATAAGGATAGCTCTTATTCACTAAATTTAATTGAGATTAAATTTTAGGATTCCTGACCCTGCTAGTGAGTTCAGGGAGGAGAATTTTCAAGGACTTTAACTCCTTGGGACAGACTTTCTCAGAAGTAGGGTGGAAGCATGTTCAAGCTGATGACCATGTCATGAATGGTCAAACAGATGTCAAATAGATGAGAATGAATCCATTCTCCTTAACCCATTACTCAATCATCCTATAGTAATGGAAAATTAATTACAGCAATATGTCAAAAGTATTTTTAAAATGTAAAGCTCACAGACATTAGAATATAGAGAGGTTTGAATGCTTCCATTTTTAAGGTGAATCTTGGACTTGTTAAGATATTAAGCATGTACCTGCAAATGAATTTGGATTTCTCTCTTCCTAGTTATATCTTGTATTAAATAGTATCAAATATTTTTAGCAGCTTTCAGCCAATTTTATATTACAGGCTGAATTAATAAGTGTATAACATGGCCACAGAGGATTATCACCCACCTAAAATTACATAAAAAGCTCAAGCTTTTAGGTGTATTCAATTTCCAGGCTTTTGTTTTGTTTTGTTTTCTTTTTTTTCAATTTTAGACCAAACAGAAACCTAAATTTTAGGTCTTCAATGAAGACAAACATAATACAATTCTGGATATCTTACTATCTAAGCACTAACCATTTAAGCTACATTCAGATGTAGGTCCAGATAACTATCTTTGTCTCCGATTTATATTCAAATGACACTCCTAAGTCTGCCTATCTTCACCTATCTAATACAACATGGACTGTCGAAAACTACTGATTTCAACAAGTAAGATTATTTCTGCTCTCAGATCATATGAATTTATATATAGAAAACTCTAAAGAGTTCACCAAAAAATGGTTAAAACTAATCAACAAATTTAGGAAAGTTGCAGGACACAAAATCAATTCACAAAATGCAGTTCCATTTCTATATACTAATAATAAACTACCTGAAAATTAAGAAAACAATCTTATTTATAGTAGCATCAACAAGAATAAAATACTTGGGAATAAATTTAATTGAGGAAGTGAAAAACGTGTATACTGAAGCACAATGCATCAATGAAAGAAATTAAAGAAGATGCAAATAAATGGAAAGCTATTCCATCTTCGTAGGCTGAAGACTTAATACTGTTAAGATATCAACACTACTCAAAGTGATTTACAGATTCAATGCCATCTTCATTAAAATCCTGATGGTATTTCTAATAAGGAAGTAATATCCAAAATAAATAAGGAACTCCTACAAATTGGTAACAAAAAATGCAAATCACCCAATTAAAAATGGGCAAGGACTTAAATAGACATTTTTCCAAAGAAAACATATAAATAGACAACGAATACAAAAAGAAATGCTCAACATCACTAACCACCAGGCAAATGCAAATCAAAGCCACTAGACAGCACTTCACACCTGTTAGGATGGCTATCATAACATTTTTTAAAGATTACAAGAGATTGCAAGGATATAGAGGATGGGAAACCTCTGTATACTGTGGGGGTGTATAATGGTTTAGTCACTATTGAAAACAAAAAATTAAAGATAGAACGACCATATGACCTAGCAATCCCACTTGTGAGTATATATCCAAAATTACTGAAAACAGGATCTCAAAGAAATATCTGCACATGCATATTCTATGCAGCATTTTTGTAATAGTCAAAATATGGAAATGACCTAAACACCCACTGCTGGATGAATGAAGAAATCTGGTTACAGTGAAATATTCCTTAGCATTAAACAAAGAAGGAAATGCTACCTTATATGACAATATAGAGAAACCTGGAAGATACTATTCTAAGTGAAATAAGGCAAACACAGAAAGACAAATAGTGCATGATTTCACCTGAGTTATTAAAAGAGTCAAATTCGGGGTGCCTGGGTGGCTCAGGGGGTTAAAGCCTCTGCCTTCAGCTCAGGTCATGACCTCAGGGTCCTGGGATCGAGCCCCACATCAAGCTCTCTGCTCAGCGGGGAGCCTGCTTTCCCCCCTCTCTCTGCCTGCCTCTCTGCCTACCCAGGATCTCTCTGTCAAATAAATAAATAAAACCTTAAAAAAAGAGTCAAGTTCACAGAAAGTAGAATACTGGGTACCAGGGGCTAAGGCGAGGGGGAAATGACAGTTGTATACAGTAAGTTGTAGGAGCCCCTGGGTAGCTCAGTCGGTTAAACAGCTGCCTTTCAGCTCAGGTCATGATCCCAGAGTTGTGGGATGGAGTCCTGCATCTAGCTCCTTGCTCAGCAGGATGCCTGCTTCTCCCTCTGCCTGCTGCTCCCCCCGCTTGTGTTCTCTCATGCTCTCTCTCTCAAATAAATAAAACCTTAAAAAAAAAAAAGTTCTAGACACTGTTAAAAAGCAGTGTCTCAGGGCGCCTGGGTGGCTCAGTTGGTTAAGCAACTGCCTTTGGCTCAGGTCATGATCCCGGAGAGCCGGGATCGAGCCCCACATTGGGCTCCCTGCTCGGCAGGAAGCCTGCTTCTCCCTCTATTGCTCCGCCTGCTTGTGTTCCCTCTCTGGCTATGTTTCCCTCTGTCAAATAAATAAAATCTTTAAAAAAAATTAAAAAAATAAAAAGCAGTATCTACAGTTAAAAAAAACACTGCACTGTAAACTTAAAAAAGTTTGAGTGTAGATGTCATGTTAAGTGTTTTTCCGACAATAACAAATTAAACGAAAAGAAAAATAGTGTTCTTAGTGTAAATTAAAAAATCCAGTTCTCTTATAAAACTAAGCATGTAGGACTGAATGATCTAGAAATTACATTCTTGGACATTTTTGCCAAATTAATATAAACTATGTACACACACACACACACACACACACACACACACACACACAACTTGAATATTGATAGCAGGTTTATTTGTAATAGCCTAGCCTGGAATTGAAAAAGATGCCTTTCAACAGGTGAAAAAGTGTACTACACTCAAGCCATGGACTACTACTCAACTATTAAAAGAACATGCAATAACTTGATGACCCTCCACAGAATTATGCCAAGAAAAAAAAATGTCAGAAGACAACATGTCATCTAATTCCATTCATACAACATTTTGAAATGAAACTGAGGGCTGCTGGAGGGGAGGGGGGTGGAAAGATGGGGTAACTGAGTTATAGACATGGGGGGGGTATGTGTTATGGTGGGTGCTGTGAATTTTTTAAGACTGATGAATCACAGACCTATACCCCTGAAACAAATATATTATATGTTAATTAAAAATGAATGATAAATTTATGGTTGATAGGGTTTATGGATAAAGGCAGTGTGATTATTAAAGGACATACATGGGATTTGGTGGTATAGAAATTAACCAGTATCTTTACTCTGGTAGATTCACAAACTTACACAGGTGATAAAACTCTATAAAACTTAATACATTCACACATGTGCACACACCCCAGTAACACTGAGGAAATCTGAATGAAATGAGTGCATCATTACTGTGGTATGATATTATACTATACTATAGTTATGGTCATACACATTACAGAACTAGCTCTTGTGCTCTAGTGTCATTATCCTGGTTGTTATATTCTATTAGTTACATAGTGCTATATAGTATCATTATCCTGGTTGTGATATCATAGTTATATAGTATTACAGAAGCAGCTATAGTTACACAATGTCATTATTCTGGTTGTGATTATTATACCACAGTTTCACAAATGCTATCACTGGAGAAAGCTGATAATTATATAGGAATCTGTTATTTCTTACAATTATATGTAACTCCATAATTATCTCAATAAAATTTTTCAGTTAAAAAGATCCAGACCTCTTGCTTAGTAAGTCTGGTAACACATCTGTTGACCGATTCTAACTACAAGACACATTCACTTCACTGTCCATCCCTGCTTCTACCCTAGTCTTCCCTTCTTCAACCAAATGAGTCCCTTCATCACAGACAAGCTCTGAAAATTTTGTTGCTGTTGACAAGTATCACTGGCTCTGTCAAAGTATAAATTAATTAAAAACACAGCATCGTGTCTTAACCTGTATTTCACATCCATGACTTATTTTTTGCCTAAAGAGATAGTTAAATGCTACATGGATTATGTAAATAATGGTCATTAATTTTACCTGTCAGATACTCTACTGGTTAGAATTTGTCAGGAAGAAAAAACTGATCTGAACATTGTTTTTATTTATATCATATATTTTGTGAGTTTAATATTTAAGCTTTATCTAGGTTGCTATAAACTTTTCTTTCCAAATGTAAGCACCAAAAATAAGACAATCATCAATGGCAATGAAACGTAGGCTCTTCCTTAATGTTCACTGGACTTATCTCAGGGATTATTAATGTGATGCATATTTTCACATAATATCACTGTAAGTTGAAAATTCTCATAATATCAAACAAAAATGGTCACTCTAGGTGTTTTCCCTAGCTTTATGGTAAAGCAGTGTCCTTAATTATATAAAAAAAAAATTTCCCCTATATGCAAGTCTCTGGGGAAGTGGACAGTCTTACTCTAGAATGATACTGAAACGATGTCACTAAAGTTAACCCACAAGCCTCAGAAGCTGTGGTTCTGATGATTCAGAAAAGAAATGTGAGTAGGAGTAAATACAAGAGAAATCACAGAGCTAGATTTTATAGTCTGCAACAGTTAATAACCCTAACAAAAGCCACATTTACATGTAGAGATGATGACAAGCAATGTGTAAAGCATATATAAAAGTTATAAATGGATCATTCCCATTTAGAGATGATCTTAACATTCAGCAGTCTAGGAAAAGTCCATGTCTGAATCTGAGCAACATAACCAAGTGAGAATGCACTTTGTCTCTACAGTATGCCTCATAGTTTCTCAACACAATTAAGATAGACCCTGCATGACTACAAATAATAATATATCATTTCTTTTTGCAAACTTATTACCCTTGGTTCTCACTTATGATACAATAAATACATTAAAGGAAATCCACAGTTCAGCCACCAAATTACTTATTACAATCTTAAAAAAAACCAACTAATCCTAAAAATGAACGAGATAGAATTCTAGTAATTTTGAGTTCTGTACCAAAAATAATTGCCTAAAAGAAAGAAATGCATTTATGTATGTAAAGTTGAAATGTTAGATATATCTGATGTTTTTAATGTGTTCTTTTTTCAGGGAAAATGCCTATTCACTTCAGAAGCAATTTTATGTGAATGAAATATCCTACCTACAAAGAATGAACTTTAAACCCGGTTTGATCTAATAGCATTATATTGGTGAAATAAATCTCGTGTGTGTGTGTGTGTGTGTGTGTGTGTGTGTGTGTGTGTGTTTCCCTGTAATGTTATTGTGCTTATGGTTATTGTCGTGCTCCATGGGAGTGATGGATGGCAATGAGGCTTAAACCGATTTTATATCAAGTTCATGCTAATCTCACACCACCCCTTCATAAATCTGAATAATTTGCTACTGCTCTGCAACCCTATGAGTTCTAGAGTTGTTTGGGCCTGAAATTATGTATTACTGCAACCTCCTTTGAAAATGGTAATGGCTTTTATTGTTTCCATAACTAAATTATGTTTTCATATCTTTTACACTGCTGTAGTGGGTATTGCTTAGCAACAAGTCTCCAAGAGCCTGGGAGTGCAGCATACCTCATTAGCATAATATGCTAATCCCCATGTTCTTGCAACCACCTGGGTAAATTCACTGCTGGCCTCTCTGACTTGTCTAACCCAGCAGAAGAATTCCTTTTCACCTTCTAAACTAAGTTTATATTGCTATGCAATGAAATACTAACTCTTAGTGATATGGCAGCAAATATTAAATATTAAGTAGAGAAGATCACCCAATAGGGACCTAATATACATAAAAAGCATTTTCATATGGAAATGGATTTTTTAAAAATAAATACCACTTAACAAAGCAAAACCCATGCCACATCATTACACTTTTAAATATTTATTTTGTTTAAAATCAGAATACAAACGATACACCACAAGTAGAAAGTGTTCCTTGTAGGAGTGATTTCACATAAAGAAATGCAGGCTACTTTTCCTAGCCTTCTTTGTTGTCTGAGAGTATACTTTGGGAAGACACTAGATTTTAGGGCACAGCAAAAGAACTTTCTGCTATCCCAAATTACCTCTATTAGTTTGAATAAGTGACTTTGGTTTTGTTAGAACAAAGAGAAATGCTTCTAAAAATACCTATGAAGATTCACAGCTCACCTTAAAAACAGCTGTAACAGAGAAGTTGTGAAGGACAAGCACAAAACATGGACCTTACCCACTAAGGATTTAACTCCCATGATGTGCAAACCATATTATAGTTAGGTCTTGGCACTGGATTTAGCTATTTTTTTTTAAGATTTTATTTATTGACAGAGAGAGAGAACACAAGTAGGCAGACAGACAGAGAGAGGAGGAAGCAGGTTCCCTGTCGAGCAGAAAGCCTGGATGCAGGGCTCAATCCCAGGACCCTAAGCTGAAGGCAGAGGCTTAACCCACTGAGCCACCCAGACGCCCCTGGCTTTAGCTATTTTTATAGCTAGACTTCATGTGGTTTTCTAAGGAGTATTCTTTACTCAGTCTATCTACCCTGTTGGCCTCTTGTGGGCCATAAGGAACTGAGGCAAGTGGTACTTTTCTCCTGGGTTTAATTTTTTTAAGTGGGTTAATATGTTTTAAAAACTGTTAGAGAAGGGAAAAATTGTATAAGGCACCATGAGAAAGCATGATAGTCTCAATGGAATATAAGAACATTTTAGAAGTCTGGAAGCATCACTAGCCATCTTCTTTTGAAAATTTCTGTTAAATAGCACATCAGCAGCCACAGATCGTAGTTCTGTTTGTCTCTTCTTTCAAACTACTACATCTCTAACTTAAAGGTGGTTAATGCTCTTATAGAAACTGACATAGAAATATCTGCCTAACAAATGGTTCAACCAGCACCATCAAACACAGCCAATATTTTTTACAATGGTAATAAATTGTCTTAAACAACTGGCAACTGAAAGCTTAGAGGACCCCTGGACCTTTTTATAGAAATAAAACAAAGATGTTGTTCTTTTATAGAAATAGAATACAAAATAAAACTAAAATGTGAAATATCATAAAATATGGGTATACAGACTAGTATAATTTCTGAAATTCTAAAATTTTTAATAGAATTAAAAAATATCCAGGTTGGCTTCTTGTATTAAAATTTATATACAGATTCATTCTGAGGAAATGGTAATCATTCCTAAGTTCTTGGATCCTGCCATCCATAATGAATAATATATTATTAAATGGTTCTTTTGACAAGGAATATTTATCACTTAAAACTCAAAATTTTGCTTTCTTTCCTCACTTCATTTTAATTTTCAATTTTTTGCCTGCCCTTTCTGGTTATTCCAGTTCCCATCATTATCTCTGTAGCATTGAATCATGCTACAGAGATATCTGACCACTGGATGAAAATTCTCTTATTTTATTTTGATACTAACTCTGTGGTAATTCTACAAGATATAGGACTATTAAGAAGAGTTCCTCAAGCCAAGTCATAAGGTCATCTTTTTCTTTTTTCCCTTCAAACCCTAAAGACTCAGTGTTATTAAAAAAAAATCTCTACCTATTTATCTAGGAAGAGAGGAATAATAACCATATGATACCACGTCATTGTTGCTAAATACTATTTGGAATAAAGATAAGGGAATGGGATAGAAGAGGTGACAGTTAATGAATAAAGAGACAAAAATTATATTTTTCTTCTCAGAATGGTCTCCATTTTTTTAGTATAGTTGGCACACATGTTACATTAGTTTCAGGCATACAACTCAGTGATTTGACCAGTTTATACAGGGCACTATGATTACCACAAATCCAGCAACCACCGGTCCCACCCACTACATTGCTATCATAATATCATTGACTGTATTCCTTATGCTCTGATTTTATTCCCAGGACTTACTCATCCCATAACTGGAGGCCTGTATCTCTATCTACCCTTCACCCATTTTGCCTAAGCTTCCCTCTCCCTACCATCTGGCAATTATCAGTTTTTTCTCTGTATTTATAGTTTTGATTCTGCTTTGCTTATTCAATTTTTTTTAGATTTCATTTATAAGTGGAATCATATTGTATTTGCCTTTCTCAGTCTGACTCACTTCATTTAGCATAACGCCTTCTAGGTACATCCATGGTGTCTCAAAAGGCAAAATCTCATTCTTTTTTATGGCTGTGCAATGTTCCATTATGTATATAAACCACAGCTTCCTTATGCATTCATCAACTGATAGACATTTAGGTTGCTTCCATATCTTGGCTATTGTAAATAATGCTGCAATAAACACAGGTGTATGTATCTTTCTGAATTAGTCTTTTCATTTCCCCTGGGAAAATACTCAATAGTGGAAATATTGTATCACATATATTTCTCTTTTTAATTTTTTAAGGAAACTGTACAATGTTTTTGAAACATTATAAAGAAATTAGATGGAACAAGTTAGAGTCCTTTATAAAGAGATCCTAAGGATTGTACTTGCAAACTCTAAGCTGAGCTAGGACAAAGAGCTCGTGGCAATAGTTATAATAGGGAATATTTTAAAAATATTACATTTCATCTTGTGTAGCAGTCATGTAAACACACTAGTCAGGTCTCCTGCTGCAAGGAGTATGACTGATGGCCTCAGCTACTACTTCTCTGGATCACCATCAACATTCATGCTAAGGTCACACAATGTTCAGTGGGTGAAGAGAACACCATCTTAAGTGGAATATGGAGAGTTCATGGCATAAGCAGGCACCTCAGCTGCTTAAAGTTTCATTGATGGTAACCTAGGAAAATATCCTAGTGGAGGTGCCACTTTTTCCAGGCCTCTGCAGGTGAGAAGGTCCAGGTGTTTGAAAGAGATAAGGGGGAGAGCCCTAGTACATGCATTTCCCACTGCTCTGCCAACACCAGACTTGGTTGATTTGTTACTATCATCTTCTGTAGAAGGATAATGAGAAACTGGGGGCTGTTAACAAGCAGTGTATCTCTAACAAAGGGCCTCTTTGGTTGCCTACAAAGATTTTATCTCCTCTAGTACAAAAGCAGAGACTGCTAAGCAGCAGACTAAAAACCCGTCAGTCACAAAACAAAGATACTTGAATTCATAAAGTGACTCTGCCATGCCAAGGGTAGAGTCCTGGTTGGAAAAACCTAAAAACATGGGATGGGAACATCTTGGTGGATGCCTCTGAGGAATTTGGCTCTGCAGAATGCCCCGAACCCACAAAACTTGCAGAGGAAGCACACCCTTTCTTAGAAAGAGCCAGAATTTCTCATCCATTATAAGATGCCACAGAGGGCACTCCAAGAAAAGCAACAAGTGTTCCCTTCAGTTGCTATTTGTACCTGCTCTCCTGATAGCAGGACAATAAATGGTTAAATCCCAGGGGTGAGGGGATGAGGGGGGAAACAGACTAGAATCGAGAATAAGGAGAAAAGAAGAAGGTACAAGAATTAGGTAGTATATGCTAGAAAAAGCCAGGTGAATACCCCTGGGATTGGGTTTTGGGAGTGACTGATGAAGAATGTAAGATGGGATAAGCAAGAATTCTTTGACTTTGAAGTACTTTCTCAAGGAATTTCCTAGGGCAGGGACTTTAGGAAATCAGGCAAACCACTGTTAAGATGGCTATTAGAAGCCTGGAAAAAGCAATGGCCAACACTAAGTGATGCAGAGATAACAGAATTGCCCTGTCAGACAGTGAAGGAAAAAACAGAAAAGCTGAGAGATGTGGGCATGCTGGGATGAATAAACTATGAAACCTGAAGGCCCAACAAAAGACTGTTCCACAGAAGGGTACCAAACCCACGTCACTTCACCAAGGCTGTCGGGATTATGAAACAAATCAAAGAATTATATATGCCTTTGGAGAACAATTCCTGGTATGTTAGTTCAAATCTGGTAGAGAGGAAAGTGTTCACCATGGGATACCAGGTGAGTGAGTCTAGAACTGTCCATCATAACCTGGGTTCTTTCAGACTCATTAAATTATACAGTTGGGTATAATTTTTCATAAGCAGTTTTTCATAAAATGAAAAACTTAAATTGAGCCCAGAGGACCAGAGTGCATAAGGAAACTATTTAAACATGTTCTTAGGCCCCCATATTATCTAACACAGATGGACCAATATCTCTTTCCCAGTTCATATCTTTGGCTGCATTGGTTGTGTGTGTATATGTGTGTTGGGGGTAGGGGTATCCCATATGACCAGTTAGAGGAGGGGAAGGAAAAAGCCCAAACTTAGTTTAGAAGAGGCTATCTTAGTAAGCAGATACAAGCTACAAATTGACAGTGCTTCAATAAAGCCACATTCAGAGGTGATCCTGAAAGACAGGAGATGAAAACTCCAAAAAACAGAGTCACAAAGAATGCATATGATCATCCATGGTGTGTGGAAGAAGTGACCCTAGGTGAGGATACATACAAATTTCTGGTCAGTGACCAACAGCCTGGATGAATCGTCAGAGGCCTGGAATGAAAAAGACTGAATGACCAGAGACAAGGAATTCTGCTGTAGAATCACGTGGATAAACAGATGGAATTGAACACAAAGTCATCAACTTCCACCAGAAAGCATTTACCAAGGAAGAGGCACCAAACATCCACACTATCTAAAAGTCTTGGACCATTGATGTTACCTTTTGTTATAGATCACCTTAGGACTATCACTATTGGCACACATAGCAGCAAAGAAGCTAAGTGTGGAGCCAACAGTACAGACTCTCACTTACCAAAGAATATGAAGCTACTGAGGCCCCTCAGTATCACCAATGCCAATCCTCTAATATAGCAACATTCCTGGAGATCAAATGACAATTTGGTGACAAGTTCACCACATTGGCCTCTTCATCTAGAAAGGCCAATGATTTATTTTAACAGGGTTACCTAAGTACTCCAGGTATGTTTTTCTTTCCTAGTCAAAAAAACCTTCATACTATCACCTGAGAGTTTAATAGAGTGCCTTATTTACAGGCTTAGAATCCCCCAAAGCCTAGCAATCAAGGAACCCATTCACAGAAAAGGAGATGTGGGAGTGGGCCACCATAAGATCACATCTGTTATGAAGTCCACTGTTCACTGACTACACAACCCCGTAGGAGCAAGCCTCATAGAGTATTGAAATATCTTTGAAAAGTACAGCTAAAAAACCAGCTCAGAGGTAGCATTCTAGAAGGTAGATGTCAACCTTCAGGATATAACATAAGCATTAAATTAGAGACTATGTGCTGTGTTTTTGAAAAAAAAAAAAAAAGATACATAAGTGTGGGAACCAAGGAGGCAAATCATGGCTACTTCATCTCTAGAAGTTGTATTTGGGACTTTACTCTTTTATATCATTCCTTAACATGTTTACAGTTTTCTCTATATTCTTAAACATAAGGGATATAGTTATAACTGTTTTAATATTATTTTTACAGAATTTTTAATATTGTTTTTACAGAATTTTTTACAGAATAAAAACTACTTTTTATAATTTCTAGTTCCCTGCTGAAATTTAACTTTGTTTTTATCAGCTTATACATAGTAGGGTTACTTGTTTTACAATCTATAATAATTCCTATATCTCTAATAGTGATGGTTAATTTTATGTGCCAACTTGACTGGATGAAGGGATGTCAAGATGGTTGGTAAAGTATTCCTGGGTATGTCTGCAAGGGTTACAAGTACAGCTTTGAAATTTAGCCTGTTTTTCCTTGTTCCATCTTCTGGAGCCACTTAAGTATAGATGCTTTTTCCCATAATTATCCCTCAGCTTTAAATGGATATGAATAAACATGCCTTTTTTTCATATTTTTGAACTACATTTTCCCTTCCCTTTTAAATGTTACTGATGTGATTTGAAAAGACTATAATTTGAATTACTCATCAAACAAAGCAGATGGCCATCCCCAGTGTGGGTGAACAACATCCAATCTGTTGAGGACCTGAAAAGAACAAAAAGGTAGAGGAAGGGTGAATTTGCTCTCTCTGTTTAAACTGAGACATCCATCTTTTCCTGCCCTAGGACATGGGTGCTTCAGGATCTTGGGCTTTCAGACTCAGATCTGGACTTACCACTATCAGCCTCCTGTCCTGAGGCCTTCAGTCTTGAACTGAATTACACCATTGGCTTTCCTGGTTCTCCATCTTGTGGACAGGAGACCATAAGACTTCCTCCCTCCATACCACACGAACCAATTCCTATAATGAATCTCCTCTTGTGTATAAGAGGATAAAACCAGCAGGTCATGTGTGCACATGTATATCCTTTTGGTCCTGTTTCTTTGGAGAACCCATACACATTAATCTCTATATTTCTGTTTTCTGTATTTTCTTCTTTTTCTCCCTAAGGTTGTCTTGTCTCTTCCTTGCGCCTATTTTAAGCAGTCACTGCATGCTATATTTGAAAAAAAAATTTGTAGAAATAACTTGAGTTCTAAGGTGGTAATATTTGCCTTCAGGGAATATTTTCATTTGCTTTAGTCAGATACTTGACATTTTGGAACACTAGCACTCCAGGACCATCTTGATACAAATTCTAATTTTAAGATTTTCTAGATCACTGGGATGATATGAAGCCTGGCTGCATACTATCATAAGGCTTGTTTATTCCCATTCCATGCTCACAGACTAGCTTCTTAGGACCCAACAGAGGACATTTATCAAAATCTGCAGCCACTGGTGAGTCCCAGACACTGAGTTTTTGTCTTCCTGTACTTATGCATGGACAAGTGATCCAGGGAAAAAGCTGTCCAAGCACTTTATTTTATTCTCTACGTCCTCAGCATCTGGTCTGGTCAAGTTAGCATTCTGATGTGTTTTGGAAAGGGCTTTAATTTTTTCCCTCAAATATGTATGTTTTCATGGCAAGTTTAGTCAAATTTACTAATCCAACATTAGTGGAAGTGGAAGCCCTAAGATACTTTAATTCTAGGAAACCAAATCACATAAGTAACACTTAAAAGTGAAGGGAAAATGCAGTTTGACAATAGGAAAAGAGGCATGTTTATTCGTATCCATTTAAAGTTGAGGGACAATTTTGGGAAAAATAATCTATACTTAAGTGGCTTCAGAAGATAGAACAAGGAAAAACAGGTTAAATTTCAAAAAAAAAAAACTAATAATATAAGACTATTAAACCAGGAAACTTTGCTTTAAAAACTAGTGAGATGCCTAATTGAATAAATCCAATTAGCAATTAAACAACCATTTGTCAAGGACTCAGACACATGATATAAACTGGACTAGTTAACAACTAGGATCCCTAACAAGATTCCAAGGTTCCTTAATCCCAGTATGAAATGGATATGACCTCTGAGTTGTGTCTGTAGTCTAAAAAACAGTAAATCATTTCATAAGAAATAAAGCCTTTCAGTCTCCAACTTCATGAAGATAATGCTTTCAGACCCATCTTTTGTTTGTCTTAATAGCACTTTATTTTTAAGTTTTTTAAAAAAATATTTTATTTATGTATTTGATAGACAGAGATCACAAGTAGGCAGAGAGACAGGCAGAGAAAGAGGGGCAAGCAGGCTCCCTGCTGAGTAGAGAACCCAATGTGGGATTCAATCCCAGGCCCCTAAGATCATGACCTGAGCTGAAGGCAGAGGCTTAAGCCTCTGAGCCATCCAGGTGCCCTATTTTTAAGTTTTTTAATTTAAATTCCAGTTAGTTAACACATAGTGTAATATTAGTTTCAGGACCAACTTCTTATGCAATATCTCTTATTGGAATGTCTCACAGGCAGAGTTCTAGAAATGAAATGTATTCTTTGCTCTGTGAACGTTAATTTTCATGTATGTTTGTTACAATTCAAGACTTGGGATAATGCCCTGTAAACAGGGAATAGCTACTAGCACATTAATTAGTAGTCTAGTAGTCTCTTTATAGTCCTATTGAGAAATATATTTGTTAGATTAAATCCTTTACCCTGAGAATGCCAAATTTCATGTTGACTAAGAGACCCTGTTATAATTGCAAACTACATTCATACAAAGGCACATTCTCACATATTTTCTATAGTTAAGTACTGTATTTTTTATTTAGAAGCACACATGACTATAAGGAATGGGGAAAAAAAAACCCTTAAATTCATGGTAAGAAGTCATTCTTTGGATTGACAATAGAAGTGTAAAAATGACCCAAGTTAATAAGTTTTCTAAGAGCTACTGTTCAATGAGTAAGTGCTTGAAGTAAAATCATTTTTTCAAGTCTATACAAGTCAGAGCTTATTCTAAATTACTGTGATTCCTCAAAAATGTGTTATCAGAAATAGGGAAAGTTTTTATAGTTCCTAAACTAGAACATATATGGTAAAATATTATGCCTTGCAATTATCTTAATAGGGTCATCTGGAGAAAATTCTGACATCTTTATCTAATCAGTACTTCTGCTGGTATCTTTATAACACTCTGGGAGGGGGGTAGAGGGATGGGAGAGCCTGGGGGTGGGTACTGGGGACACCTAAAGCGTGGAGCACTGGGTGTGGGGAATGGGGAATGAATCTTGGAACACTGGAAAAAAAATTTAAGTAACAATAAAAAAATAAATAAATAAAAAGACCACCTCTGTACAGTGAAGATTAAATGAGCAAACACAAACACAAAGTGCTCAGAATAAAACATAACACATGGCGAGCGCTCAAAAAAAAAAAAAAGAAAAAGAAAAGAAAAGAAAAGAAGTTGCTGAGAGCTGATTTCCTTGGGATGTGTTTACCTAGCTAATCAGAAAGGAAAGTTTCAGGTTGTCATTCAGCTTTCCACAAATAAAGCTCAATATTACGGAGCGGCAAGAATTTGTGTAGCACATTCAACAAAGTGTTACCAGCTTGACTGGTAATGCATTTCTAATTCTGTTCAGCTCTACTGCTGATATGCTTCTTAATAGCAGAGCTGCAGAGCACATCAGTGCCCAATTCTCCCTTCCTTTCTGTTTCAATTGTTTTGCTTTTCTAACAAGAGACCTCCCAGGTATATGGATATGGCTTTGCTCTTGTCCAGCAAGAACTAAATTGTCTGGATGGCTGATTAACTGTAGTGGCTAATAAAACAAAGATTAGTAGCTATCACAAAAAACAATGGAAGTGAGTGAAAATGAGAGAAATAAGGGAAATATTTTTTTTTAAGCACAGCAAATACATTGAAGTCCTCAAAGCCAAGGACTTTATAAGAAAGGAAAACAGTAACAACAAAAATATATCATTTGTTATCTTTTTAACATTTTACTTTGTGTCAAGCATTCTACTATGTAACTTAAAAAACTCTTTTAATCTCTGGAGTAATTTTCCAGATTGGGTGATTATATTTCAATTCTATAGAGAAGGAAACTGAAGTCTAGGAAGGTTAAATGATGTTGCCAATCACACATCAGATGGTGACAGGGCGGTTACCTAAGCCTTCAATACATCAATTCTTCCTGCAACTCCTCCTCCTACTTCATTCACACAAGTACCAGTAAAATGGGAAAGACAGCAACAATTTGAATCATTTGAATCTGATTTATCAGCTAGCCAGTGCTACCGAGCTCATGATGAGACTTCTTAAAGGAATATAATAAGAAACAAGGTAAAAGTAGACTCACCACATAGATGAAACTGAAGAGAGCAACTACTAATATTGCTGTAGTTTTAAGTCTTCCTCTCATATCCCTCTACTCCCTACCTTCCTAGATGGAAATTGGTCAATTTTAGACTTCTAGCATCTTACCCCTCCTAAGATATAAAGAATTCTCCATCTTATGAATCCTGTGGAGAGCACAGCCTGCTTCTCACCACAGAAGCTGCAAACAGTAGATGCTTTGCCAACCTTCCTTGCAGCTGTTACATATTAGGATACATTTGGGTCAAATATTGGAACAATTTGAAATAATTTTTAAAAAAATTTTCTTAACTTTAAGATATAACTGACATATGACATTGTATAAATTTAAGGTGACAATAGGATGTTTTAATACATGTATGTATTGTGACATGATTACCATAAAAAGGTTAATACTTCCATCATCTCACGTAATTACCTTTTTTCATGTGTGGTGAGAACATTTAAGATCTTTAGCAACTTTCAAGTATATGACATTGCTGACTGTAGTCACCATGCTGTACATTAGATCCCCAGAATGCATCTTATAATTGGAAATTTGTACCCTTTGACCAACATGTCCCCATCTCCCCCCTCAACCCTGGCAACCATCATTCTACTGTATCTATGAGTTTAGCTTTTTTAAGATTCTATATAAAAGTGAGATCACATAGTATTTGTCTTTGTCTGTCTGGCTTATTTCATGTAGTATAATGCTCTCAAGGTCCAGCAATATTGCCACGAATGGCAGGATTTCCTTTTTTCTTGTGGCTAATATTCCCCTCTATGTTGATAAGTATGTACATATATGTATATATATCGTCTTTATTGATTCATCCATCAAGGAACACTTAAGGGGGTGCCTATATCTTGGCTACTGTGAATAATGCTGCAATGAACATGGTAGTGCAATTACCATTTTGAGGTCCTAACTGTATTTTCTTTGCACAATACCCAGAAGTGGCATTGCTGGGTCATATGTAGTTCCATAAGTTTTCAAGGCACCTCCATACTGTTTTCCATAGTTGCTTTACCAGTTTACATTCCCCACCAACAGTGCACGAGGATTTTTTTCTCCACATCTTTGCCAACACACTTTTTATCTCCTGTCTTTTTGATGATAGCCATTCTAATTTCACTGGGGTTTTGATTCACATTTTCCTAATGAAAAAGGTTGAGCACTTTTTCATGTGCCTGTTGGCCATTTGTATGGCCTGTATGCATTCTTTGGAAAAATGCCTACTCAGGTCCTCTAACCACTTTTTTTTGAATTAATATATAATGTATTCTTGGTTTCGGAGATACAGGTCTGAGATTCTTCAGTCTTACACAGTACCCAGTGCTCATTACCTCACATGCCCTCCTTAATGTCCATTGCCCAGTTACGCCCATCCCTCTACTCCCTCCCCTCTCAGCAACTCTCATTTTGTTTCCCCTGATTAAGAGTCTCTTGTGGTTAGTCTCCCTCTCTGGTTTCGACTTGTTTCATTTTTCCCTCTCTTCGCCTATGATCTCTGCCTTGTTTCTTAAATTCTGCATATCACATAACTGAGGTATGATAACTGTGTTTCTCTGATTGACTTATTTCACTTAGTATAATACCCTCTAGTTCCAGTGACATCATTGCAAATGTCATTTTTTTTTTTTTTTTTTTGCACTGAGTTATATTGGTCCCTCATAGGTTTTGGATATTAACCTCTTATCTGATATATGGTTCGCAAATATTATTCTGTAGACTACATTTCCACTTTTGTTGACTTTCTTTTGCTGTGATTTTTTTTTTAAAAATTTGATACAGTTCCACTTATTTTTTACTTGTGTTGCTTGTGCTTTTGCTGTCAAATAAAAAAAAAAAAATCATTGCCAAGACAAATGTCAAGTAGAGCTTTGACCCTGTTTTCTCTTAGGAATTTTGTGATTTCTGATTTTATGTTTACATTTTTAATCCATTTAGAGTTAGTGTTTGTGAGTACTATAAGATAGGGGTCCAATTTCATTCTTCTGCATGTGGATATTCAGTTTTCCCAACACCATTTATTGAAAAACTATGCTTTCCCTACTGCATATTGTTGGCTGTCTTGTCCAACAGCAGTAAGTTGTATGTGAGTGCTTATTTCTGGGTTCTCAATGTTACTCCATTGGGCCTGTGTATTTTTATGCCAACACCACACAGGATTAAGGTAGCTTTGTAATATGTGTGAAATCAGGAAGCGTAATGTTCTTCTAGAAAACTTTGTTCTTTGTTTTCTAGCTTGTTCTTCTGAGAAATGCTTTCACTATTCAGGGTCTTTTGTGGTTTAATATGAATTCAGGATTCTTTGTTCTACTTCTGTAAAAATGATTTGGGTGATAAAGCCACTTTAAAAATATTAACTTTTCTGATCCATGAATACAGTATAGCTTTCCATTTATTTGTGCTTTCCTCAATTACTTTCATTAAAGTCTTACAGCTTTCAGAGTACACTGTTGGGATTTTAAGTATAGAATTACTAGCTCAGAGAAAGAATAACAGGGAGAAATACTTTCTGTTGTACTGGCCGGAGAGAGCTATCCAATGGCTGGGGCAGCAAGATAAGCAATGCCTGCAGTGACATTTAGTGATAGTAGTGCAAGGGATAGCAACCACTGATCTTTGTGAGAAGCTGTGGCCTCACTGGACCGGTTTTCTGGTGCAGCCTTGGAAGGGGTTGTGATAGCAGCCCATCTCCTTTTATTTCTGCCAGTTTTCTGGGCCTGGTTCCTAGTGATCTTGGGAGCCACCTAATATTCTAGAAGTAAATTCCTTTTGGTTTAAATCAACTTTATTTATATTGCCAGGAGCAAACAATCCTAACATTCTTACCATCAAACTTTGAAGCATGCCAAATTCTTACTGTAAGATTTAGTTTGTATTTCATTATCTCAAGAACTCCTGATTGCCAAATGATGCCTTAATTAAAAGTGGCAGGCATACCTCATTATATCTGTGGAAATGTTAACACCTTAAATTCTCTAAGGAAATCAGTAGGGCAGATGTGGGACAATAGCTGAATGAAATGTTAGTACTGTCTGGGAAAAAAGACCAAGGTGGCTGGCCCAAGAATGGAGAAATAAGCATAATAAATCCTATATTTTAACCATAGTTCACATTCTATAGCAGAACTAAGTTTTTATATCTCAAGTCCTCAACTCTGAATGTTATTACCATTTGTTGTCTTTTGTTAAGCAACTCTCCCCAAATTCATCAAGGTATTTAATGGTCACAGGGATTTCTGAGGAAATAATATTACCTCAATTTTACAGATAAAGAAACTGAAGGTTAGAAAGGTAAAAACTAGATGAAGAGTAAAACCAAAAAAAAAAAAAAAAAAAGAAAGAAAGAAAAGAAAAAAGAAAGGCAAAAACTTTTACAAGTTACTCAATCAATAAAGAGAAAGTTGGGATTTGAACCAAGAAGTAATAACTACTGCAACTTCATTACTTTTCCTAAACGTAGAAAAGATAGGATGATCTTGTCAATAAATAACAGGGAACTTCCTCTCTAGAAATCCTGTATTGGGGTCTTCCCATTCTCCAAAGACAAGGTTAGAAACAGCCTTATTGTTACTCCAGGCCTCTCAAAAGCTAATCTTGGTCCATTTCCTCCCTTGCATGTTTGTTTCCCCTTCTTTTTATTTGCTTTCACTGTCATATTGCCATTCTTAACTTTCCTTAGCTCTAATCTGCCAAGACAAATAATACATATTCTATAAGGTCTAACTCAAATATCCTAACTTTTGGGGAAGGCAGGTCTCTCATAACTCCCTTTTCAATGGTCTCTTCCATCTGCTGAGTTTGTTTGTACCTAACATCACTCACACACACACACACACACACACACACACACACACACCATACAGTCATGTTTAGCACATAGCAATATATTCCGATAATTGCATTGAGCTATGTGCCAACTAAATTTTACTGGGTTTTCAACTATTTTGAAACAACTTCTAAGGAAACTGCAGAGAAATGCACAAGGAAGTCCAATATACCCTTCACTCAGCAGCCTAAACATCTTGCATAATCATAGTACAATATCAAAGAATATAACTGACATTGGGAAGGCTATGCCTAAAATAGGATCCCATGGGTTAATATCTGTCTATGGGAGAGAAAGTTCCAGTTTGCACTGGTTGTTAGAAAACTGACTCCTGCAATAAATGCCAAGGTGTAGTCACAATTCACTCGTGGACTATAGCACTGGCATGCTTTGAGAAAATACCCTGATACAAATCTGTCTCACTACTATGGCAGTGGGTATGATCCGTATGATGAGGGAATTCAATTGCTGAACAAATTGCACCTGAAATTGAAATTCATAATACATGAGATATGGTCATTAGCCAACAAATATTACCAGGAACTTTCTCTCATACAGGATTCAGGGAAGGGTTCTATAGCATATAAGGAAAAGAAAGAAGGCATGTTGTGAAAGAATATGGACTTTGGACTCAGACCAGGGTATGAATCTTGAATTTACAACTTACTTCTTTTGAAATTACCTTTCTTATTTTAATTCCAGTATAGTTAACATACTGTGTTATGTCAGTTTCAGATACATGATACAGTGATTCAACAACTTTCTCAGGGCTCATCATGAGGTGTATACTTCCATCACTTATTTCATCTGTTCCCCCACCCATGACTCCTCTGTCAATCATCAGTTTGCTTTCTATAGTTAAGAGTCTGTTTCTTGTTTGTCTCTTTTTTCCTTTGTTCATTTGTTTTGTTTTTTAGATTCCACATATGAATGGAATCCTAGGGCATCTGCCTTTACCTGGTCGACTTCTCTGGCTTAACATTATACTCTCTAGGTCCAGCCATGTCATGTAAATGGCAGGGTTTCATTCTTCTTTATGGCTGAATAATATTCCAATGTACATATATACTGCACCTTCTTTATCCATTTTTCTATTGATGGACATATGGGATACTTCCATTATTTGGGCCTTGTAAATAATGTTCCTATAAACATAGGGGTGCATACATCACTTTGAATTAGTGTTTTTGTATTTTATTTTCTGTGTAAATACCCAGTATTGAGATTGCTGGATCATAAGGTAGTTCTACTTTAGACATTTTGAGGACCCTCCGTACTGTTTCCCACACTGCACCAGTTTGCATTCTGCCCAAAGTGCACGAGTATTCCTTTCTCTCCACATTTTCACCAACACCCATTGTTTCTTGTGCCTTTAATTTTAGCCAATTCTGACATGTGTGAAGTGCTATTTCATTGTAGTTTTGATTTGAATTTCTCTAAAGATGAAAAATGTAGAGCATCATTTCTATGTCTGTTGGACATCCATATATCTTCTTTGGAGAAATGTCTGTCCATGTCTTCCGCCCTGTTTTAATTGGATTATTTATTTTTGAGTGTTGTGTTGTATCAGTTTTTTATACATTTTGGATACTAACCCTTTATCAGACGTGTCATTTGCAATGTAGTCTCCCATTCTAAAGGCTGCCTTATAGTTTGTTTTCTTCACTATGCAAGAGCTTTTTTTAATGTGATACTAAAGGTTTATTTTTGCTTTTATTTCCCTTGCCTCAGAAGACACACACAGAAAAATGTTGCTATGGCTGATGTGTGAGAAGTTACTGCTTACACTCTCTCCTAGGATTTTTATGGTTTTACATCTCCCATTTAGGTCTTCATCCATTTTGAATTAGTTTTTGTGTGTGGTTTAAGAAAGTGGTCTAGTTTCATTCTTCTGGATGTAGTTTTCCAGTCTCCCCAATATAACTTGTTGAAGAGACTTTTTCCTGATGCATATCGTTTCCTTCTTTGTCAAAGTCTAAATAACCATATAATTGTGGGTTTGTTTCCTATTATGTTCCATTCATGTATGTATCTATGTGAGCATCATACTGTTTTGATTACTACAGATCTGTAATATAACTTGAAATCTGGACTTTTGATTATCTCCAGTACTGCTTTTCAAGATTACTTTGTCTATTTGGGGTCATCTGTGGTTCCATATACTTTTTTAGGACTGTTTGTTCTAGCCCTGTGAAAAATGCTATTGATATTTTGATAGGGAGTGTACCAAATCTATAGATTGCTTTGGGTAGTTTAGATATTTTAACATTTGTTTTTCTCATCCATGAGCATGGAATGGCCTTCCATTTCTTGATGTCTTCTACAAAATCTTTCATCAATATTACTTAGAGATTATCAGGAGATAAAATCATATATTAAATGGAATTGTATTTTCCTTCATATTTAAAAATTATGAATCATGTTTAATTGTTTGCCTTAATTTTGTTTTTTTCGATCATTACTTTTTTCCATACTTAGTATAAAAAGTATTCAACACATTTATTATCCCAGAGCTAGATGGGATTAATTCAGTCTTAATCTGGCAAGCATTACAGATGGCTTAGGTTCTCCTTTCAGATGAAGTCATATCTACCAGTTTATCTTTGAGAAATGCTTCTTTCAAAATTCTTACGCTTTTAATTATTCATAATTTTTCTCATTTTAAAATATGCCCTATAATTATACCAAAACAAACCTATTACATCTTGGACCTTCGAGTTTAAAGGCAAATGATCTCTCAGATTACATTATCTGTTTCATGATTTAAATTATATGCAATACTTAGTAGACTGGAGAATAACCAACCATTGGTAATTTAAAAAAAAAAAATTTCACTTACTTGCGGTGCATAAGGGGTAACCTAGAGGACAGTAGGAGAAGGAAAGTAAATGGGAACTAGGGTAATCCAGGGAGAGAAATGAAACAACAGAGACTTTGGACACAGAAACAAACTGAGGGACTTGGAGGGAGGGGGGTGGGGGGATGGGAGAGCCTGGTGGTGGGTACTGAGGGCACCATTGCATGGAGCACTGGGTGTGGGGAATGGGGAATGAATCTTGGAACACTGGGGAAAAAAATTAAGTAACAAAAAAAAATTTTTTGAAATACTTATATATTCACAGGAGGGTGTCTTCAAAATATACAAAGTACAAAATGTCCCAAAAAAGTACTCTTCACTCAACTTCTTCCAAAGATAATGCATTATAGAGTTATCAAAACCAGGAAATTGACAGTGGTAAAATTCCACCATCTTATTCAGATCTCACAACTTTTACATGTACTTATTTCTGTGTGAATGGGTGAACTTCTAGGTGATTTCATCACATATGTAGCTTTGTGTAACCATCACTACAGTCAAGACAACTGTTCCATCACCATAAACCTCCCATTTAGTACCTGTTTTAGCCATACCTGTACACATAAACAATAGCAACTTCTAATCTGTTTTCTACCTCTAATTTTCTTTTCTTAAATTGTATTGTTTCAATAAGGCTATAGAATGGAATCACATAGTATATAATCTTTGAGGTTTGCTTTCTTCAAAAAAATTTCCTGGATAATCATCAATGTTGTTACATATTTAGAAAGCTCATCCCTTTTTACTGATGCATTACGTTTTATGGTATGGATGCTTTTTGTTATTTATTTTTTCATTCACTTATCACTAAGGATGTGTGGGTTGTTTCCAATTATTGGCTACTACAAATAAAGTTGCTCTAAACATTCATATAAAGGTTTGTGTGTGACATAAATTTTTATTTCTTGGGGGATAAAAATCCAAGAGTATAATGCTGAATCCTATGATAAGTGTATGTTTTGTTTTAAAAACTGTATTACAGAGTTACTATACCATTTTAAATTCTCATCACCGATGTATGAGTGATCTAGTTTCTTCACAATCTCACCGCATTTGGTGTTACCATGACTTTTTTTCTTATAATAGGTGTGCATAACATCAACTTAATTTGGTATTAGTTTGCATTGTCTTAATAGTTAATGATGCTTAGTTTTTTCTCAGGTGCTTATTCATCATCCATATATCCTAGTCAGTACTGAATACTGTCCTAGTAACTCCAAGTCCTTTTCCTTTACATATAAACCTTAGAACATGCTTATCTATGTCTAGTAAAATACCTTAGAGTTGTGAAAGCAACTGCTGTAATCCTATAGAACAATATGAGGAGAATGACTATATTATGATGCATCTTTCCATCTCTGAAGAGGGTAAGCTTTTCCAATTAGTCATCTTAGTTTTCTTTTATTAACATTTTGTCATTTTTAGCAGACAGATTTTGTACATATTTTGTTAGATTTAAACCTAACTTAATTTTATTTGGAGCAATTATAAATAGAATTGAACAGTTTATTTTCAATTGCTCATTTTTTAATATTTTATTGGTTGCACTTTATTATCTGTCAGATCATTTTTAGTATACAGAAATGCAGTTGACTTTTATGTGTTTATCTTTCATTCTATGACCTTGCTGAATTTACCAGTTCTAGGAGCTTTTGGTATATTCCTCAGGATGTTCTCTGCAGACAAGCGTGTGTCTGAAAATAGTAATTTTTTAAATCTTTTTTTCCCATCTGTAATCTTCTGTATTTCTTGCTTTGTTGCACTGGCTTGAATTTCCAGTTTTATGTTGAAGAATGGTTAGAGTGGATAGTTTTGACTTGTTTTCAATCTTAAAGAGAAAGAATTCAGCATTACCATTAAGAGTAGTACTAGTTGTGTTTTTATATACACACTATGAGGTAGAGGAGATTCCCTCTGTTCCTACTTTTTTGAAAATGTTTATCATGAATGGGTGGTCAATTCTGTCATATGACTTTTCATCAATGTATATGATCATATGATAATTCTTCATTAGCCTTTTAACATGGTAGATCACAGTAACTGATTTTCTGAAATTGAATGAGTACTGCACACTAGAGCAAATTCCTTTGTTGTAGTGTATGAATCTTTTCAAACATTATTGGCTTTGATTTCCTAATATTTTGTTGAGGAAATCTGGTTTAACTTCATGAGAAATATTGTTAACTGTTAAGTACTTTTTTTGTACTTTGTCTATTTTGGTATTAGGGTAACTCTGGCCTTATAAAATGTGAAGTGTTCTCTCTGCTTCTTTTTTTTTTTTTTTTTTTTGGAGAAAAAGGTATTAAAGTGGCATTAATTCTTCAAATTTTTGGTAAAATTCCCCCCAATGAAAAAAGTTTACCTGGAGATTTCTTTCTGGGGATCCTTTAAACACAACTTCAGTTTCCTTGATGGCTAATCAATAATTCAGGTTATACTGTTCATCTTTGCCGAGTTTGGTAATTTGTGGTTTCCAAGTAATTGGTCTATTTCTTTCATCTGAACTGTATACAATTATGTACCAAATCATGTATGATTTTATTATTTCAGTGCAGATCTCCTCTGATCTACTTAATGATTAACAGAGTATTCTGATCTATTTAAAACATTTCCTGTGATTTGGTATCACTTTTTAATTCTCTGATGTTTTTAGGAGCAGTTGTGTATATAAGATGTTGGCCCCAACACTTA
Organism: Spilogale gracilis; assembly: GCA_004023965.1. NCBI lineage: Eukaryota > Metazoa > Chordata > Mammalia > Carnivora > Mephitidae > Spilogale > Spilogale gracilis. The sequence continues at coordinate 47,658 of PITA01007369.1, forward strand.
ATGTCCCCATTTTGTCATGTTTTGAGTGTAATTTCCCTTGCCTTTGCCTCATCTCTTCCCTCAGTGTTAGTTGCCAATTCTATAAATGACATTATGCTTACCACTAAGAAGCTCAAGCTCCTCCCTCTTTTTCAGTAGTAATTTGATAATTCCAATCCACTTAATATTTAGAACCACAAATAGAGCCTTTTGAAATTCAGGTTTAAGAGACAATAGGCTTTTAATAATATGAATTCTTCCTGAAAATGGCAAAATGCTAACACCCACAGATGGAAATAAGCTTTGTTAAGAAATATTATGTAAAATATATTATTTGTATGTTTTTTACTACTCTAGGTACAATAGTCTTGATTCTTTTAATCATATATCTTCCTATTACCATACGCAGATTAACTCTCTAAATGGTTACTTCATCAACATAAGGCAAATTATTAAAATTATTTTTAAAATTATGAAAACACTCTAAGATGATAGTTAAATATGTAGTTAACGTTGAAATATTTATATATATCATGAGCCAGAAATTATATATGTTGGCATTCTTAAACATTTTGAAGAAAAAAGTGAGCTAATGGAAATGTTTGTCTTCTCAGTATTTCTCCCTAGGTTTTGATGTTACTCTATTTGTCCAGTAAGAACCAAACATATGACTATTTGTCAAAAATCTGTATTTTTATTTGATTTCTCCTTTTAAGTAAGAGTTCTTATCACTTTTTTTCCCAAAAAGAAAAACTAATAGTAAAAATTGTTATACTTCCTAACCTGGAAATGATTCCATCTAGTTATGTGTCTATGTGCCACCCTTGATCAGAGTATTCTGTTGTAATAAAGAGGAGTTGTATTCAGGAATAATATCTCTTAACTGGGGTTCCACCAGAAGCCGGATTCAAATGTCATAAACCTTCTTTTGTGACATCATCTTGCCTCCTCTTTAGCTGAGCTGAAAAGTATTCATGCTTCAAGTTTTTACACCTGACATCATGTGAATCTTCACACACACAAAAATTCTGAACCTCTGAATATTTTTATTTTATTCTATGTTCTCCTTTGTTTTTCCTTCATTCTCACTGGGAAAATAAATTAACTCAGTATAAGTAAACTTACACTGTCCAAATTTTTATCATTCATTCAATTTGCACTTTTACTCTCCATAAAGATAAATGATGTTAACGGTTCTAGATAGAGGAATAACAAAAAGGAGCACTGTAACATGGAAGGTTTCAAAAGGAAGTTTCATTCATGTCATGACTTTGAAGTCTGGTTTGAAATTCTTGTTTCTATTCTCTGAGGTTTTCATATGACCCCACACCTTGTGTTCTAGTGGATTGCATCCAGACAGCCCAATTTGATCTCTTGCTTTTCTGTGTTCTTTTGCTTTTTGGACTTTGCACGAAAAAAATAAAACTGAAGAAGTCTCAGAGGAGTAATGCTCCTATGGGGCTATGATTTGCACCCTTTTGTGGACTAATACAGCATTTTCTATATTGTGCTTTCTTCTTTATTAGGAAGAAGAAATTCTGGTTCACAGATGCATGACACATGAGTGTTGATCTGAGACATGTGAGAGTTCAGAAAATGTACACCACTCCTCACTAGTATGGGCACAGTAGTAGTCCTCATCTATTGCTCCCTAAATCCAGAATTATATGCTCTGTCTGTAAGGGTACGGGAAACTGTAGAAGAGTTAACAATGTACCCAAGTCACATCCTATAAAGCCTGATCTGTCCTCATTCACGTGGTCACTTGGGTTGTAGTCAAATGACCTTTCAGACAGCATATCTGCAGCCTCATGTAAACCATGGGCTTACTGTTGCTCCAGAGGCAATCAAACTGGGTCTTCACATAATGACATCAGAACTATTGGAAGAAAATAGGATATGCTAAAAAAAAAAAAAAAAGAAAGAAAACTGAGTATGTTTATTCATTACTTCTTCCTCTCTGTTTTTTTTCTTCTCCTAAGCACCATAATTTTACATGCTAAAGTCTTCTTTTTCTGTGTTTCAGTCTTTATAAGCTGTATAGGAATTGGTATGGAGTAGTAGTATGGAGTAGTAGTATGGAGTAGTAGTATGCCTCTTGCCTTCCTTTCCCCATGTCTTCAATTCCTATCAAGGGTTTAAGGGTTATCTGTTCCTACCTTACTCTAACTCTATATCCCATTCAAAATAGTTTTAAATTATTGCATTTCCTCTTTTTAATCTTTTCTCTAAAACTAGGAACACTGTAGGTCTACCTTTCCCAAACCTCTTTCCCCTTAAGGCATCTACTGATTGACTGATGGGTTGAGAGAGACAGACAGACAGACAGAGGTGGGGAGGAGCAGAGGGAGAGAGAGAATCTTAAGCAGATCTCATACCCAGTGTGGTGCCTGATGAGGGGCTTGACTTAACAACACTGAGATCACGACCTGAACCAAAATCTCTTGAGGCTTAACCAACAGAGCCACCCAGGCATCCCTTCCCTTAAGCTTCTGTATAGCAAAAGAAACAGTCAACAAAACAAAGAGGCACCCCACAGGATGGGAGAAAATATTCACAAATAACACTACAGATAAAGGGCTGATATCCGAAATCTATAAAGAACTCCACAAACTCAACATCCAAAGAAACAGATAGTCAATGTCAAAAAAACAGGCAGAAGACATGAACAGACACTTCTCCAAAGAAGACATGCAAATGGCTAGCAAACACATGAAAAAATGTTTATCATCATAGCTATCAGGGAAATTCAAATCAAAACCACATGAAGAGGTGGCGCCTGGGTGGCTCAGTTGGTTAAGTGACTGCCTTCGGCGCAGGTCATGATCCCAGAGACCTGGGATCGAGCCCCACATCGGGCTCCCTGCTCATCAGGAAGCCTGCTGCTCCCTCTCTCACTCCCCCTGCTTATGTTCCCTCTCTGATTGTGTTTCTCTCTGTCAAATAAATAAATAAAATATTAAAAAAAAAACCACACACACACACACGAAGATACCATCTTACACCAGTTAGAATGGCAAAGATTAACAAGAAATGAAACAACAGACGTTGGAGATGATGTGGAGAAAGGTGAACCCTCTTACACTGTTGGTGGGAATGCAAGTTGGCGCAGCCACTTTAGAAAACAGTCTGGAAGTCCTCAAAAAATTAAAAATAGAGCTACCCTATGACACAGCAATTGCACTACTGGCTATTTACCCCAGAGATAAAGACGTGAAGGGCCATATGTACCCTTGTGGGTGAAAAGAAGGGCCATATGTACCCCAATGTTCATAGAAGCAATGACCACAATCGCCAAAGTGTGGAAAGAGTCAAGGTACCCTTCAACAGATGAATGGATCAAAAAGATGTGGTCCATATATACAATGGAATATTACTCAGCCATCATAAAGGATGGATACCCAACTTTTGTATCAACGTGGACAGGACTGGAGGAGATTATGCTGAGTGAAATAACTCAAACAGAGAAAGTCAATTATCATATGGTTTCACTTACTTGTAGAACACAGGACATTAGAAGGAGAGGAAAAGTGAACTGGGGAAAATTGGAGAGGGAGATGAACCATGAGAGACTGTAGACTGAGAAACAAACTGAGGGATTTAGAGGAGTGGGGGTTGGGGGATGTGGGAACCTGGTGGTGGATATTAAGGAAGGCATGTATTGCATGGAGCACTGGGTGTGGTACATATACAATGAATTTTGGAACATTGATAATATAAAATTAAATAAATAAAAGACTTTTAATTGAGTTTAATCCCTGGAAAAAATTTACACTATGAAGGAAAGCAACTTGATGCTGATATTTAGAGGGTAAATTCATCTCGCTGATGTTAGTTTTACCTTGAGTATAGTCCAGTCCAATATCATATGGGAAAAAAAATAGAAAATGAGTTCCTCAGCAAATTCAGTATTCTAAATCACATGATGTTCTCCTTGTAGTACATGAATTTACTATCTTGTATGCAAGGACTTTAAAATATAATCACTCTTTCCTGGGGCTATATCTTAAGAATTATAAGATACAATTCCTACTCCCAGCTTTTTAAAAATCTACATCCTGGTTACATGTTGGTTTTGACACTTGTACTTGGTTTGACCACCAAAGCAGTGTGCCAACGGTAGTTATTTTACTTTTCCTGCATTCCTATTTACCAGTATATTACAGAGAAAAAAAGTTTCAGTGCACTTCACTACATATGCTGTTGCTAAAATTGTACTGCTTGTAGTTGCTCAATTTTCTCCATGAAATTCAAATTCAGGTTACACTATTTTAGACTCTTTTTCAATAAATAGGTAGAGGTAGATTTATGATTGGCAGGAGGAAAGGGGGGGAGAAAAAAGATGATGAAAGAAACAGCAAGTCGAGTTCTAAAGTGTCCTTACTACTAAACCATTTAAGTCATTTTTGATAGACACATCAGATACAGAATTTTAAGAGCAAATGTGGGAAACAATGTTAGTGAAGAGTAGAACTGATCTATTGCTTTCTTAAGGTCAGGAGCATAGAGAAATGCAATAAAATGATCACCTTTAACTCCAAGAAAGTACCCAAAGGCCACAGGATGAGCTAGGTTTCCTAAAAGCCTGAGAGTAAAAACCACCCAATGGAGTTTGTTACAGCATTCATTCTATTTAGTCATCACTCCTTTGGTTACAAGTTACAGGAAGCAACTCAAACTTCCTCAGGAAAAAAAAAACAAACGGGAATTACTACTTCACATAATCCAGAAGGGTTAGGTATAGCAGGGAAAGACTAAAACCAGGGACTTACATCTTTTCTCTTCCAACCTCTCATCTCCACTTTCCCTTCTTGTGGACAGGACTCTGTTAACTTAAAACCACATTTACCAGGTGATAAATAAAAGCTCTCCACCCCCCACAAATATGTTTGAATAATATAAACCCAAACTCTTATGCCAATGAAATCCTATACCTTCTAAGGTAAATAATAACTTTAAATAAACATAAAAAACTGCCTCAGTATGCTTACCTTGGAATCCTAAAATAAAATCAATAAATATACAAGTACATATATAATTTATGAAACATTTTTTTCTGCCAGTTTCCCACACCAATGTACTTTTTAAGTAATAACTGAATTTCACTCTTATTCAATGCATCAAATAGAAGTTAAGATTTATTGAGTATATACTTTATTCCTTGTATTACTTCACACTTAAACTCACAACTCTAAGATTTCATAAATATTATCCCCATTTTATAGATGAGAAACTATAGCAGAGAGGTTCAGTACCTTTTCTGAAGCCATACTGCTAATAAGAGCTAGAGCTGGGAGAGGTAACAGGAGTTCTATGTAGAAAGTAATCAGTATGAGTGATATCATATGGTATTCGTTTTTCTCTGACCTATTTCATTTAGCCTATCACTCTCTAGCTCTGAAAATTCACTGAAAATGGCAATATTTCATTCTTTTTATGGCTGAGTAACATTTCATTGTATGTGTGTATACACACAAACAACACCACAACTTCTTTATCCTTTCATCAGTCAATGGACTCTCGAGTTCTTTCCATAATTTGGTTATCGTAGATAATTCTGCTATAAACATCAGGGTGCATGTATCCCTTTAATCAGTATTTTTGTATTCTTTGGGTAAATACATAGTAGAGTATGTTTGGGTCATAGAGTGGTTCTATTTTTAAGTTTTTGAAGAACTGCCATACTGTCTTCCAGAATGGTGTATCAGTTTGTATTCCCACCAGCAACACAAGAGGACTCCCCTTTCTCCACATCCTTGACAATCCCTGTTGTTTCCTTTGTTGTTAATTTTAGCCATTCTGACAGGTATGAAGTGACATATCATTGTAGTTTTGATTTGCATTTTCCTAATGATGAGCGATGCAGAGCATCATTTTAATGTCTGTTGGCAATCTGTAGGCCTTCTTTGGAAAAATGTCTATTCATGTCTTTTGTCTATTTTTAATTATTTGTTTTTGAGTATTGACTTGTATCTGTTCTTTATATATTTTGGATACTAATTTTTTATCAGATTTGTATTTCCCCAACAATGAGTGATGTTGAGCATCTTTTTGTGTGTATGTTAGCCATCTGTGTGTCTTCTTTGGAAAAATGTGTGTTCACATCTTCTGCCCATTTTTTAATGGATTATTTGGTTTTGGGGTGTTGAGTTTATTAAGTTCTTCGTATACTTTGGATGCTAGCCTTTTATTAGATACATCATTTGCAAATATCTTCTCCCATTCCAAACTTTGCCTTTTAGTTTTGTTGTTTGTTTCCTTTCCTGTGCAGAACTTTTTATCTTGATGTAGACCTAATAGTTTATTTTTGCTTTTGCTTCCCTGGAATAAATGAATAAACTCCCAGAAATTTATATATTTCTACTATAAACTACTAAAACGGAAACAGGAAGAAATAGAAAACTTGAATAGACCAATAACCAGCAAAGAAACTGGAGCAGTAATAAAAAATCATCCAATGAACAAAAGTCCAGGGTCATAAGGCTTCCCAGGGCGATTCTACCAGACCTTAAAGAAGAGTTAATACTTAGTCTTCTCAAATTGTTCCAAAAATAGAAATGGAAGGAAAACTTCCAAAACTCCTTTTCTGAAGTCAGCATTACCTTTATTCCAAAACCAGACAAGGACCCCACTAAAAAGGAAAATTACAGGTCAATATCCCTGATAAACATGGATGAAAAATTCTCAACAAAATACTAGCAAATCGAATCCAACAGGACCTTAAAACAGTTATTCACCACTATCAAGTGGGACTTATTCTTGGGCTGTAGAGGTGGATCAATATTTGCAAATCAATGTGATACACCACATTAGTAAAAGAAAGGATAAGAACCATACGATCTTCTCAAGAGAGGCAGGAGAAAAATATATGACAAAGGACAACATCCATTCATGATAAAAACTCTCCACAAAGTAGATTTAGAAGGATCATACCTCAACATATTAAAGGCCATATACAAAAAAAACAGCAGCTAATATAATCCTCAAGAAACAAAAACTTTTCCTCCATGGTCAGAAAAAAGACAGGGATGTCCACTCTTTCAATTAATACAATACTGGGAGTCCTAGCCTCAGTAATCAGACAACAAAAGGAAATAAAAGGCATCCAATGGGCAAAGGAAAAGTTAAACTTTCACTATTTAAAGATGACATGATATTCTATATAGAAAACCCAAAATATTCAACCAAAACTTGCTACAACTACTACATGAATTCAATACAGGTGCAGGATACAAAATCAATGTACAGAAATCTGTTGCATTTCCATATACCAATAATGAGCGAAAGAAAGAGAAATAAGGGAATCAGTGCCATTTATAATTACACCAAAAACTGTAAGATACCTAGGAATAAAGCTAACCAAAGAGGCAAATTATCTGTACTCTGAAAAGTATAAAATACTTACAAAAGAAATTAAAGACATAAAGAAATGGAAAAACATTCCATGCTTACAGATTGGAAGAACAAATGTTAAAATGTGTATAGTATCCAAAGCAACCTACACACTTAATGCAATCCTGATCAAAATACCACCAGCATTTTTTACAGAACTAGAATGATTCTAAAATTTGTATGGGACCAGAAAAGACCCAAAGAGTCAAAGCAATCCTGAAAAAGAAAAGCAATGTGGGAGGCAACACAATTCCAGACTTCAAGCTATCTTACTTGTTAAAGCTGTAGTGATCAAAACAGTATGGTACTGGCATATAAACAGACACACAGATCAATGGAACAGAAGAGAAAAACACAAAAATGAACCCAAAAGTATATGGTCAACTAATCTTTGACAAAGCAGGAAACAATATCCAGTGGAAAAAAAAGGCTCCATGCAAAAGAATGAAACTAGATCACTTTCTTACATCACACACAAAAATAAAATCAAAATGGATGAGAGACCTAAATATGAGACATGAAACCATCAAAATTCTAGAAAAGAACACAGGCAGTAACCTCTTTGACCTTGGATGTAGCAACTTGTCTCCTGAGGCAATGGGCACAATGTTGAATCATGAAATAAATTGGGATTTCTCATTTTACATTACTATCATTTCTGCAGGCATGTTAACACAAACATGGTACATCAAAATGACAATAACCCCAAGAAATCTGAGTTGTTTACTGTCAGTCACTGGCAGTAACAAAGTCATCTCTCTCAGCTCTAAAAATGCCACTCTCCCAAGGGCTGACTATATATGCTGATGTACAAAGTGACAAAGCAAAACAAAGGAAGAGAATTATTTTAACCTGGAGAAGCTACAAAGTAGAAAAAGTAACAATTTTTCTAATTCTTCTCTAAAATCTCTAGTATTCAGCATGTGTGAAAAAATATCTTCTGTTTACTTACCCTTTAGGTATTAAAAATGAAAAAGCTCCTAAAAGAATTTGTATTCATTCTCAGTATCACTTTGATAGAGTAACTACAAGAGAGGCTACCAGAGTGAAGATTTTCACATTATACCTTTACTCTTCTTTTTTCCATTCTGTCAAAATATTTTGTCATGCTACAGCATTTGAATCAGTATAGCTTTTCTCTTAGCTTATCAAGGAAGCAGTTTCAATTAATAAAACAGTAGCTTTACATTTGCAAATGAAGTAATTCAAGCTGAAGCCACCAGCAGAGCAGGAGTGCCAGGGGACCAAGCACTACATGATTTAACAATGTGTTGTAATTAGAAATGTATCATTTGGGAAATTACCTAGCATATGCTCATGAACTGGCAGTCACCTTCACTATCACCAGTGAAAATGGAAATTTAACACATCTTTAGTAACTTGTGCATGCAGACTTAAAGTGCATTATTCAAAATTCATGGAAACTAATCATGCCATTGTATAATCTACAATGCTTTTATTTTGCATCTTACACAGTCAAAATGATTTAATGTACTTTTAAGTATTGTTAAACAAATGAAAGTTAAAACCTTAAATGTATACCTGTTTTGTGCATGTGTGTGTGAGAGTATGTGGCTGTCATGAAATAATTTTTGTAACACTTTCCATTTACATTTCATTAGCTAGCACTTCTTTTGAGCCAGGCATACATTTAATAATCTCTTGACCCCTAATACTTTGTGTTTCCAATAAAATTCAAATTCAAAGGTAAAATAATGCAAACACTATATTTCTGTAAGTCTGTTATTTCACTTGTGTCTGCCATTTTTTAAAATTAAAATCATGTGGACCAATTTATACATGAGTCTTTCATATATACTTCAAAGAGAACACTATCTGCAGACAGAGGTAACAAGAGCATCACTGGGCCTCTTCAGGGGCACGTCAACAGCTGTACAGGGATCTGTGTGAGAGACCATGTGCGCACCTGCCCACTTGTGTGAGTGCATGGAGAAGGATAGCAAACGACCTGAAAATTGATGAACTTGTCTCTCATTCTGCACTCATTGATAAGATAGAGGTGATTAGTAGTGTCAGAGACTTGGCTAAAGAATCTTGAACTCTGCTCTGTCACTAATTTGTCTCTGATATGAAACATTCAACATGCAAAGCTGAAATCAAACAAAATAATGAGGTGTTCAATTTATGACTTATTAGAGGACTGGCTTGACCCAGTCCTCTAATTATCCCCAAGAATATGTATATTTAAAAAATCTTATCAGCATTCTGCCATAAGACACATATCAGGCATAACTTTAATTTGCTTTAATGAAGGAAAAGTTAGAAAGCAAAACACCAACAGTGAATCTGAGCCATTCCTAATGATTCTTGGTAACCTGAGTTATTTCTTGGAAAAGGCTTCTGAGAACAGAAATTCCAGAATCTGGAGATCCTTGAATCACTACTTAAATAGTTACTTTTGAAGTGTGTTTCTCAGATCTCTGAACTGATATGAAACTTTCAAAACTACTGATAATTTTTTTCATAAATTTTCTAAAGTAGAAATGTTTAATGGATAAGAAATCTGCATCTCAGGTTTGTTTGTTTTTTATTGGTTAATTAATTATAAGCTCCAACATAGCAACAAAAGAATTTCCACGGGGCACCTGGGTGGCACAGTTGGCTAAGTTTCCAACACGATTTCCACTGAGGTCATGATCTCAGGGTCATAAGACTGGGCTCTGCATCAGGCTCTGCACTCAGTGAAGAGTCTGCTTGAGTTTCTCTCCATCCCTTTTCCTTTGCTCTTCCTCGCTGTTGCCCTCCCCTGCCCCCGGCCCCACCCCATGCTTGGTCACTTCTCAAATAAATAAAAAGAAGAGAATATTTCCAGTAGTATAAAGCCTTGGATGCATGCTTTTTTTTTTTTTTAAAGACTTACTTCATGTCCACAATAGCCAAACTGTGGAAGGAGTCGAGATGTCCTTCAACAGATGAATGGATAAAGATGTAGTTTATATATACAACAGAATATTACTCAGCCATCAGAAAAGGATAAATATCTACCATTTACATAGACATGGATGGAACTGGAGAGTATTACGCTAAGTGAAATAAGTCAATTGGGAAAAGACAATTATATGGTGTCACTCATATATGGAATATAAGGAATAATGGATCAATAGCGGAACGGAGTGAAAACTGAATGGGAAGAAATCAGAGAGACAAACCATCAGAGACTCTTGATTCTGGAAAATATGCTGAGAATTGCATAAAGGGAGGTCAGTGCGGGGATGGGGCAACTGGGAGACGGGCATTAAGGAGGGCGTATGATGTGATGAGCACTGGGTGTTATATGCAACTGATGAATTACTGAACACTATATTTGAAACTAATGATGTCCTATATCCTGGCTAATTGAATTTAAGTTAAAAAAAGATTTAAGAGATGGCGTGGATGCACTCTCATGTGCATAAGCAGGAGGGAGGAGCAGAGGGACAGGATCTTGAAGCAGACTTCCCACTGAATACTGAGCCCCATATGGAGGGCTTGATCCCATGACCCATGAGATCATGACCTTAGCTGAAACCAACAGTGAGATGCCTAACTGACTGAGCCACCCAATACCCTGATGCACGCTTCTTAGAGCAATGACTCAGAAGGCTGAAATGGTCGAGTCTAGGGGAGTTTACTGTTAATATTACAAAACTTTAAATAGAGTTTTGATACTTATATGCAAGCACTGATAAAAGTTGGATGTTGATTATGAAGACTTTCTCTGAATGAAAAATACAAACACTGACTATTACAAACTCAACTGAAAAAATGTAGAATATCAGTAAGAATACGCTACAAGAACATCTTTATTGCTAATATAGGCATTTACAAATGAAATCATGGTGAATTATCTTCATTACAAAAAAGAAAAGTTTAGTTGCCTTAAGAAAGGACTTAGGGGGCACTTGTGTGGCTCAGTTGGTTGAGATACCAACTCCTGGTTTTGGCTCAGGCCATGATCTCATGAGACTGGGCCCCACATCAGGCTCTGCACTGAAGTGGAGCCTGCTTGAGATTCTCTCCCTCTGCCCCTCCCCCTCCCTATTTATTTGACAGAGAGAAATACAGCTAGAGAGGGAACACAAGCAGGGGGAGTGAGAGAGGGAGAAGCAAGCTTCCCACCGAGCAGGGAGTCCAATGAGGGGCTCAATCCTGGGTCTCTGGGATCAAGACCTAAGCCGAAGGCAGCCATTTAATGACTGAGCCACCCAGGTGCCCCTAAATACATCTTTTAGGAAAATAAAAAATTTAGTGCAGATTTCCTTCTGTTAGTATAAATGAGTATTTGTTTCCAGATAATACCACAAATAATGAAGGCATTTAGGTATCAAAGTTTGGAAATCACTACCAAAGGTACACAATGAGAAATCTAAAATCTAAAATATTTTGTCATGAAGATGTTAAAAACAAGTCAGTTAAGCATACATTTGATATCACTGAGCTGAATAAAATCACAGAAAATAGCATTTCCAGAAATATAGTGATATGTATCAATAATCTTTAAAATATTTTACCCTTTGACCCAACAATCCTTTTTCTTTATGAATTTATCCTAAGACTACAACAAACAAGTCTACACAGCTAAATGTCCCAGAATAGGGAAATAAGAAATTACGCAATGCAACTCTAAACCACTGAAGACAATAACATAATGATACATATAATTTGCACAGAAAGAAGTTAGTGATGTATTGAGTCAAAAAGGTTTTGCAATCTTATGTATAATATATATAACAAATATATGCCTATTTATATTAAGCATGTGCCTATATAACTATTGGATAGGCAGATTTGACTGGTTTTAGTTTTGTTTACGCATATTTTTCTAATTCTTACACAATAAATACATAAGTATAATAAAATTATTTTTATTCTTATTTAAACAAAAGGTAGTAAGATGTTCATTCTGGAAATGGTTTAAGTAACATCCCTGTGACATGTGTTATCAGGTTATGTGTTTTAGTTTTTTCTCTTAAAAGAGGGTCAAGGAATCAAATAATGATTTTCTGGTTTTCAACTTTTTAAGTTCAGATCAAAATCTGTCATTGCAGTGTTTTTCATACCTCATTTCTATATGTGATAGAATGTTAGTTATAGAATTTAAAATTTACTGTTTTATTAGTCTACACATTAGCTATTTTATTAGTCTACACATAGAATTTAAAATCTACTGTTTTATTAGTCTACACATTAGCCTAATGATTTTGTGATAAGCATAACTAAGAAAACGTTTCTAGGGCGCCTGGGTGGCTCAGTGGGTTAAAGCCTCTGCCTTTAGCTCAGGTCATGATCTCAGGGTCCTGGGATCGAGGCCTGCATCAGTTTCTCTGCTCAGCAGAGAGCGTGCTTCCTCCTCTCTCTCTGCCTACTTGTCATCTCTCTTTGTCAAATAAATAAAATCTTAAGAAAAAATGTTTCTACTAGCCCTTTAATTTGTAATTCTTTCAGTAATATGTAGCAATGCAGTTTCCTCCTAGTTTTAGATATGGACTCCATAAATGTTAATTCTGGATACAAATGAATAGAAATATTAGAAAGAAAAAATATTCCAGAAAGAATTGAAAGAATAAAGATATAAGTTCATCTTAGACCATTTTTATCTACCCATAAACAGTGAATCATTTTTTTAAAAATTTTATTTATTTATATGACAGAGAGAAACACAGCTAGAGAGAGAACACAAGCAGGGGGAGTGAGAGAGGGACTCGATCCCAGGACTCTGGGATTATGACCTGAGCCGAAGGCAGATGCTTAACGACTGAGCCACCCAGGCATCCCAACAGTGAATCTTTTATTAATTTTTAAAATTGTCTTCAGCCTAGATACCAAATAATTTGTAAAATCTGTTTCAAGAACAAACTTCAGGAACAACAAAATAACCTGATGCTTGAAATACCTGAGCTGAACTACTGTGTATTTACCCTAAAGATACAAATGTAGTGATCCGAAGGGGTATGCGCACCCGGATATTTATAGCAGCAATGTCCACAATAGCCAAACAATGGAAAGAGCTTAGATGTCTGTCAACAGAATGAATAAATGAACAGATAAAGATGTCAACACACACACACACACACACACACACACACACACACACACACACACACAAACATGCCCAATGGAATACTATGCAGCCATCAAAACCCAAAATCTTGTCATTTGTAACGACATGGATGGAACTAGAAGGTATTATGCTAAGCAAAATAGATCAATCAGAGAAAGACAATTACCATATGATCTCACTGATATGAGGAATTTGAGAAACAAGACAGAGGATCGTAGGGGAAGGGAGGGAAAAATGAAATAAGATGAAACCAGAAAGACAAACCATAAGAGACTTTTAATCTCAAGAAACAAACTGAGGGTTGCTTGAGGGGAGGGGGGTGGGGATGGAAGGGATGGGGTGGCTGGGTGATGGACACTGGGGAGGTTATGTGGTATGGTGAGTGCTGTGAATTGTGAAAGACTGATGAATCACACACCTATACCCCTAAAACAAATACTACATGTTAATAAAAAAATAAATAGAATGCCCTAGCTGAAAGTGAATTATTTTTCAAGGATATTATGCAACTATTACCATGTGAAGGATTAAATAAAAGACATATGATTACAAGATCAATCTTGCATATTCTCATTTTATCTCAGCATGAACCTTGAGAAATGAGTACCCTGCAATATCTGCATACATTTGTTATGTATTATTTTTGATGCTCTTTTAGCTATACATGAGTATGAGCATGAGCATTCTCCTTACTTTTATCTAATGTCCATTTCACAGTGGGATTCACTGTACTGCCAATGAAGGGAGACAGGTTTTTGCCTTATTTATATTTTATTAACTTCTCACTTTATGTATTTACTGCATAGCAATAGATAACATCTATTTTCTCCCTTGCACCTTTTTTGTTTTAAAAATATATACCTAGTAATGCATAAGGCATATTTTCTTGCCAGAGGTTGCGCTCTAGGGTTAATCCTAAGGTATACTGGGTCCCAGGCAAACATATTTGCAGAGTCCTAGTAGGTCTTTGTGAGACATAGTGACTTATTCTAGAAGAAAACATAAAGAAGTAGTACTTAAGTATTTGTTTACTGTCTAGTTAGTGCACATGGAGATTTTTCCTGATGTATAAATACCATCTTTTCTGCTCAGGTGCAGAAACCATTTCTTCATTTTCTTTATTGTCAAATGTGCTATTCCCAACTAATTTCATCTCTCCCAACACAAGAAAAAGAAAGCAACGTTATTAACTCATGAAGCTATGGCTCTGGCAAACTGTACCAAAACAAATAGATTCCCTTGCCTCTGCAAGCATCTCTAATACCATACCAGCTAATCCTGGTAATGTTTTTTATGAGGTTGCTTCATTTCATCATACCACCTTTTCAATGACTCTTTCGAAGGTTGTTACTATGGATAATAATCACAAATGTAAATCTTACCCAGAATATGTAGGAGAAGATGAATGATATTTTCTGATTATGTTAAATTTTCCATTTAGATTTTTATAGCAAAGAAGCAAAAGAACACATGTTCTAACCCTGCCTTCTCTTAAACCCTTTAGCCATAATCACTACCTTCCTAGAATATGATATTTTCTGTTTACTACACCCTAGCCTTTTACACACAGCTTCCAGATAGAAAGGGAGATAAAAGGGGAGATAAGTGACCCCATTCACATAAGAAATATCTGTCCCTCACCTGCATCTGGTGAGGCTTACAATCCACCTAGGAGAGCACAGTGTCACCACTTGGACTGCAGACAAGAAGGGTCCATTGTCATGAGAGAGCTATGGCTTCAGAAGTCCTCAAAGGAGATCAATAAATTCACCTGAATAGGATGACTTTACATGTGGTATGGAGCCTGCAGTGGGGTGAGGCAACTTCCGCAGGTGTCAGCAGCAGAGAGTAAAGAGCACCTGCTGTTATCCTCTGGTGCTGTAAACCTAAGGAAGCTCTGATGAGAACACAGATGGGTGAAAAGTCCAGCCTGTGGGCAGAGCTAAAGGCTCCTACTGATGAGTAGATAACTACTATCCCAGAGGCCTGAGCCTTCCCTGAGTTCAACATGAGTGAGAGTCACATCACTGCCAACCAGTGTGTCTGCCACATTCTAGTGGCCTTTTCTTCTGTGATTCTAAGAAAAGAATATTATGGACTGGACAAAGTTTAAGAGCTCCTAGGGCTTCTGATCATCTTAGGAGTTGGAATAAAGGATTGAAATGCATCCTAAGGTATTAAACAGAAATGGAGTTCACGTTGGTCTTGGGCTGAGATGTCCTTCATGGACAGCACCGTTGGTTCAGGCCAGTCCAAGCTACAAGAAAGGGCTCAGAAGAAGGTACTCCAAAGCACAGAGGCCCCCGAGGCATGGAGCTGGGGCAGGGTTCAGCTTGCCCATGTCTAAGAGTGGTACTCCTCTCTATTTTAGGGCTCTGTAAAAAAGAATCTGCAATCTATCTTGGCCACATTAGTATAGCTAGCACTAAATGTAGTGGTGGCTATATTCAATTGTAGTAATCTGGCTCCATTTCTGAGGTTTGACTGCTGACAGATTTCAAGTCCCTCTGGCTCCCCTTCCTCTTTTGGTCCACATCTAGGCAAACTGCTAAGGAAGTCCAGAGGCTCACTCCTTGCCCCTGGCAACAAGTTCAAGCCAACCAAGCCCTGTCCTACATGCGGGAACTCCTCATGCCACTCGACTCCTAATTGCAATAAATAACAAGCCAGTCTTCTTTCCCTGCTCTCTGAGCCCATTTTTGAACCTGACTGGGAGCCTGTCTCACTCTCCCCAGAAATTCTCATCCCCAGTAATAATTTTTTTTTCTATTCTCTTGGTACAATGTACAGTCATTAGCCTCGCAACGGTGGGAGGCCATCCTGCTTCTGTGTGGTAAACACAACAGAAACCACTTAATAGTCTGGCATTTGCAAAGCCAAGAAAGAGATGCTGATTGCAGGATAACCTGAGAGAGTCTGGACTATTACAGTTAACCAAGTTTAGCAGTTTGAATTCTTCTCCTCCTAAGACACAGACTCATTTTACAATGAAATTTAAGTACATTTAAATTCTGTGGTAAATCTGCTCTCTATAGTGACTGACTAGCAACCTCAGTGTACTTTTGGGAGATAATATGAGTTCCCAGCTCTAGTAAGTTCTAACCTACAGGAATTGATGCAGCTACAGCTACACATGTATGGGCAGATTGCTTTAGAAAAGAAGCATGTGGTATTTAAAAACTGTCAAATACTTACATATGCTTTCCCTAATTAAAGGCTGCTCCTAAAGTGGAAACCCATTTATTACCTCCAAGTTCACCATTTCGCTTTGAATCTTTAACCAAACATCGTATCAGCGCAGCATAAATGCTGACATTATCTACCATGCCAAATGATGCTGCTTGAGGATTATTGGATGGTATCTTTTTTCTTTGAACTAGGAAAATCAATACTCCACAATTGTATAATATAGTTAAAAGATCAGGGGATGTGGATTTTGATATGGGTTCTAGTTCTTGGCTTTTGTTTTTGCTTTTTCCTCCCCCACTATCTAGTCAAGGAAGCATTATTTAATTTTACTGTTCGATGATGTGTGATGTTTCTGCCATATGCCAAAACCTATAATCTATTGTCTTGACAAACAGAAGCATAGGAAATGTGTAAGATAGAATACATATACCATCATTCTTATAATAAACACAAATAGTAGCCTTATATCAATGGAAATCTTAGGTCATTCAAATTTTGAGTTGAAAGGAAGAATCATATAACCTCTCCTCTCCAATATTTTTATAACTTCAAATGCCCAAAGACATGCTTCTAAATAAATACAGACCAGAACTGTTACCCAGATACCTTGATGCTTGGGAAAATTACTTGTGAATATAGATCTTATCTCATAATACGGCTCCGAAGATATCTTTCATTCCTGTCTTTGTAGTTTTATTACAGTGAGCCACACAAGGACTATTTTCTGTGTACCACAGTGTTAGAAATGTTGAAGAGCATTGCTTCAAAATGGTTCACAAACAGGGAAATTACCTGGGCTTTAGAAGTGAGAAATCATGTAATGGTGAAATTATTTTGGACAAGTACTTCCTTGATTCTTAGAAAATATTTTTAAATACTTTTTAATACCTTCTGTATAAACTACATAGAACCTAGTGGCCTAGTTTCATACTGCTTCATACTTCATATTTTTAGAAAGTTGACTTTGAAAATATTGAAACATAACACAAGTCTTCACTAACCATTTCCTTGAAGAAACAACACAGTGATTTTCCTGAGTGCTTTATACAGAGGAACTTCCTACCAACCCTCATTGGGTAGTTGGCCCCTCATTTCACCCTGATAGTAAGAGTGGTTTCTTCTGTCTTCATTCTCCATGAAGTCTGCTCACATTTTTCAGATGAGGAAAAAGTGTTGCTTTTCATGTATCAAAAGTGATAGGCCACTAAAAACAGCCATCAGGACAACATATTCTGACCATAAACATGTATTTACTTCTACTGTTAGTAAATTTTGTTTTGTTAAGAAAGATATATAATTTAAAGCCAACTGGAAGTTGTATCTATTTAAATACACAGACCTCAGGGGCAAAGGAGCCAATAAGAGAAAAGTCTACACCTTGTATAAAACAATTTAAAAGATAAGCTAGTAAGTGCTTTGATTTTTAACAGATAATTATTATTGAGCAACAAACAAGTTTAGTGGAATAAGAACTACCATTTTATATTTCCCACAGATTCTGTAGGTTAAGAATTTGGACAAGGCATTACATGGATGACTCATCTGTGATTCATAATGTATGGAGTCTCAGGTGGTAAGACCCAAATGCCTGGGAATGAAGCAAATAGCTGGGAATAAGAATCACTTGGAGGTTTTCTCACTCACGTATAGCACAAGGGTGATACTTGGAAGGCTGGACTTTTAAAAGAGTACCTACCACCAGCAGTTTCTCCATGTGACTTGTATTTCTCAAAGTGGCAGACTGGCTTTAAGAAAAAGTCTCCAGAGAGAGGGAGGGAGACTTACAAGAAAGTAAGGCAGAAACTGCAAAGCCTCCTTTAACACAGCCCTAAAAGTCATGCAAGCCTCATTTTCACAGCATTTTATTACTAACAAGTCTACCACTGAAAGTCAGACAAGATTCAAGCACAGGGAATTAAATTCTACCTCTTAATGGAGAAGTAGCAAGGTAGCACGCGTGCGCACACACACACACACACACAATGGGTGATGGGGGAAATTATCATCTTTTTAAAAATTTTTTTAAAAATTTTATTTAATTTTTTGACAGAGAGATCACAAGTAGGCAGAGAGGCAGGCAGAGAGAGAGGAGGAAGCAGGCTCCCCACCAAGCAGAGAGCCCGATGCGGCCCTCTAACCCAGGACCCTGAGATCATGACCTGAGCTGAAGGCCCAGAGGCTTTAACCCACTGAGCCACCCAGGGACCCAATGACCATCTTTGAAGATTGTGATGACAAAAATGGTCAGAAAGGACTTCACGACTTATTGGCTACGTTGATGGAGATGTAATGTTGTGAAGAATCCACCTGATTTATCTGGATGACTACATAATATTTGACTCAAATGTCATGTCTTCCTTTGCATTTAGAGTCACTATTATCACACCCAGTGCCACAGGTCTTCACTTCAAAGGATCTCATAGACTATGGAAATGTTCTGCTGTTGACTTGGTCTATTACTTCTTTAAGCATTGAATCCCTGCAAAATTCTTTTATTATTTAACAGAATGAGTATTCCATTCCTTTGGCCCATGTGGCTGAAGTCAGCACTTTGTGACTTACACTGCAATATACCAGCAGCTCCCAGGAAACCAAGTAGTTACAATTTGAAACTCAATTCTTTTGCCATTATACCACACATTCTCTCCAGGCACATGTATGTGGGTTAAGTGGAAAGGGTGGGGGTTTAGAAAGAGTGTACCAAGATTTTAACCACAGTAATTGAAAGAATCATGATTACAGTGACAAAGAAGGGACACATAAGAATGTGCAACCACAAGAGAAGTCTTGTTTTGTGGTGGTATTTTTCATTTTAAGAGGAAAACTTATGTCCAAGTACAGGTGATGTGACACAATCTTATTGTCATGTGAAAGAAGAACTCTAACCTTTCAATCAATTGAACACAAACCCAAGCATGGATCTACTGATACAAAACATCAAAGTTAAAATATAGTATGTTCACATGAGGACAAAGAGACATTAGCAGCAACTTTTAGGAACTCTGGTGCTCTTATAATCAGTGCACTTACCCACCTAAGAGAAAGTCAACACAATGGAACATGACAACAGTAATAAAGATCCCTTTTGCCATTCCAAGTGTTAGGATAATGCTGAAATCAGCAGTTTGATCATTAGAGGGAATGATGATGCCCTGATAATATTCTGCTGTGCCAAGGTGTTTACTGTATTCAAAATAGTTAATAATACACTATTTCCTTGGTCAAAAGACTTTCCATTACATCCTGCTCCATTTAATAAATATGTCGTTGAGATGTATTTCTAATGTTGTTTAGCACTCACCTCTCCTAATATCACCCTTTCAGAATAATGGGGAAGCTTACATATAAATTAAATTCTTGGTCCAATAGAGAAAAAATAGTGTTTTTGTTCCCCATGAATCCATATCTTCTAAATATCATTTGTTAGTTTCAGATAGTTTAGGCAATTCCTGAATTTCATAACAGAGTACTAGGACTGATCTAGATTCATCTATTTGCTATGTCACCATGGAAAAATTACTCCATATTTCTGAGCCATAAGAATCTTATCTGACAATTATATTAAACTACACTGTATATTTTTGGAGGGAATATTAAATAATATTATGCATGCAAAACAGAATTCCTTGCATCTCTCATGAACTCACTAAATGACATTTATTATTATTGCTAATGGAACTTGTGGTCCATAAACACATATTATTTAGCCAAACTAATATTTTAAAATTTCATAGAAAACATTTCTACCTAAGATAGAGAAAGCTGAAAGCCTGTCACTCATCCAATACTCCCCCACCACAAATGGTTAAATTACAAAATCATAGTTTTTCTTGAAGCCATTAGAGAACTAAAGTTAGAGAATAAAGGAGATGGAAAACCAAGAAAATATGCCTCTTCCTGGAAGAAATGTGGTGTGAAAGCTGCCTCCCTTGTGGCAGAACACTGGAGACTCTGGGTACCATACAATCAGGCAAGAACCACTAGCTTAAAAAAAAAATTTTAAGATGGTATTTATTTGAGAGAGAGTGCGAGAGAGCACGAGCAGGGGTTAGAGGCAGAAGCAGGCTCCAGCTGAGCAGGGAGCCCCATGCAGTGCTCAATCCCAGGATCTGTGATCATGATCTGAATCAAAAGCAGACACTTAACCAACTGAGCCACCCAGGCACCCCCACTAGCTTAAAATGTTAACAAACTCTTAAGGGCTGAGTGTAAGGTAGTATAAGACCTCTGGTAGTCAAAGAAAGGATAGTTGCAGCTATTCAGGCTTTTTCTATGGAAGTCCACTGGGCACAGATGGCAAAAACTGGAGGTAAAGAGCCTCCCTTTGTCAAAAAGACCTGCATAAAGAGAGCAGAAGCTGCTACGAAAAAGGCACAAAGTTCTACACCCACCCCCATCCCCCACAAATTTCCTGAAAGTAAAATAAAAAACATAAGCCATTGGGGAGGAATAACAAACTCTGCCTTCCCTGGGAGTAAAATTCAAGTAGGGAAGTTAAATGAATAAAAAAAAAACTACCACTGAAGGGGAGCCAGAAGCAGTCCAGGGCCTATGATCTCATAACAACAACATTAGCGACTGAACACTGGAGGAAGGACAGAGAATTCTCACTGAATATATGAGGCAGAGTTTGACTGCCACAGGAAACAGGGGAGGATTGCTGAAGAAAAAAAAAACCCAAATCTGAAACACAAGAAAGAAGACCTGCCTAAGACTGAGGTATGACAAGGAAAACAGAGAATTCTAGTACCCCCCCCATCACACTGGCCACCATCAAGAAATAGGCAGCAGCAGGCTAAAAAGGGGAAAGTGGCACGACAGGGACTCTCTTCATGCTGTTCATTCACAGGGAAGGCTGAAAACAGAGTGGAACAGCAATACTGAGAAAAACCTTCTTCATTCAAGCTCCCATCCCAAGCAAAAGGTAAGGGGGTCAAGATGGCGGAAGGCCAGGTGACCACATTTCGGGGAGCTCCCTGAAGAGAGCTGAATTCCAGCAAAAAAAACCACTACAAGACCACCGTGAACACCCATGAAATCAGCCTGAAATGTGATATTTCCCACTTCTGGACCGCCACGAGAGACAAGGAACATCGGCAAAAAGGTAGAAACAAATAAGAGGGTCTGGAGGCTTGCCCCCAGAGACAGGGGAGTGGGGGAGGAAGCCCGCAGAGCTGAACCATTGAAAACAAATACCCCAAAGCGAAAGTGCTCTGTGAGTGAGGAATAACAGCAGATTATGGCCTGAATCGGGGCTAGACAGAAACGGGAACACAGCGGAGCCCAGGGCAAGGCAAGGAGACTTTTTAAACACTTTTTTTTCTTGTCCCGCTGCCGGGGGCCCCATGCGCGCGCCCACCCAGCGCTGCCCCCCCCCCCCCGCGCGAACCGGAGCCTCCGCAGCTGCTGCGAAAGCGGCCAGCGTGGATTCTATTTTTACGCCACTGCCCTTCACTCCCGTTTCTCTCCACACCATGGGCTGCGCCCCCCAGGGAAGGCGTTTTTACAGACTTGTGTGGGACCGGAGAGGCCGCGCGGTCCAGGGCGCAAAGTCACGCGATCCAAAAGGAGTTGTGGCTTTGAGGTGCGTGAGTGAAATGACAAGCGGGGGCGGAGGCAGAAATCAATACAACCTCTGCACCAGCCCGGCTGTGACAGACTGCCAACCAGGAGGCTGGAAAGAGCCCTTCTCTGTGTAGAGGCTCTCTCTAGGAGGGAGGTCTGGGCACAGACATCTTGCTCCAACCGACTGAAACAGAACGGCACACCCCGCCCCCAGAAAGCAAGCCAGAAGCTCAGGAGGACAACATTCCAATGCAAAACCCCAAATCGGGGGAAAGGCAATTTATTAAACTCCTGGCACTGACTACAAGTACCAAAAGCCCTACAACTCAATGAAACAGTTTACCACCTCATTTACTTTTAAACTTTTTTCTATTTTTACTTTTAAAGCTTACACTTTAAGCTTAAAAATACATTCTCACGATTTTTCTTCTTTCAATTTTTAGCCCCTTTCTTATCACAACGTGATACCCAATACATTTTTAATTTTTAATTTTTTTAATTTTTTATTTTTTTAAATTTTTTTCTCTTTTTTACCCTGAAATTTTTTCAAACACACCCCTGTATTTTCTGCTTTTGTTGTTGCCTCTTGTATCCCTATTCGCTCCCTCTGTTTTTCCCTTTCTTCTCTCCTCTTTCCTTTATTCTCTCTTCTATGTGTACATGTAGATACAAGCTCCAAGTCAATCCCACATCCCTATTCAATACTACCCCTATATACAATCAGTTCTAAGCCCCCTAAATCTTTTGAAAGTGGGCTCCTCCAACAATAACAACAAGAAAAACTCAGGAGCCTCTAAAACGCATTCCTTGCCCACAAGGAATGTCTGCCCTCACCTTCCCATTCTAGTTTGTCAGTGTATGTGTGTAATTGTCCTTGTTTTTATATTATATAAATACTGGTCTTGGGGGTCATATAGGTTGGACTTCGCTTTTTGATCTCTTCATTTACCCTTGATAACCCTTTTCTTTACCCTCTAACAGCTTTGTACCATATAAATCCTATCACCGGGCCCCGATCTGGCAGGGGTGTCTTTTCTTGCTTCCTCTCTTCCGTTTTCTTTTTTCTTTCTCCTCCCTTTTCAGTGGTGAACTCTGGTTGCTCCAAAACCTTCCAACGACCAATCCACCTAGAGAGTGGCTGATATATCTAGCCATACACCCCCTCAACCACTCCTCGCCACAATGACTCAGAGAAAGAACACCCAACAGAAGAAGAACCCTGAGACTGCAACCTCAGTCACAGAATTACTAGAAATGAACATAAACAATATGACAGATATGGAATTCAGGGCAGCAATAGTCAAAGAAATAGTCAATTTAGAAAAGAACATTAGTCTCAAAGTGGAAGCCATAGAAACAGAAGTGAAAGCTGAGGTTAGAAAGGCTTTAGATGAGATGCAATCTAATTTAAATATGCTAACAGCCAGAGTAAGTGAAGCTGAAGATCATATCAGTGATTTAGAAGACACACGGAATAAGAAGGAGGAGCAAGAGAAGTCTTGGAACAAACAACTAAAATCCCAAGAAAACAGAATAAGGGAAATGAATGATGCCATGAAACGCTCCAATATCAGAATTATTGGAATCCCTGAAGGAATTGAGAGAGAGAGAAGCCTTGAAAATATTGTTGAACAAATCATGGATGAAAATTTCCCAAATCTGAGGAATGAAACAAATGTTCATGTCCTAGAAGTAGAGAGGACACCCCCCAAGATCAATGAGGCCAGAAAAACTTCCAGGCACCTAATAGTAAAATTCTTGAATCATAAAACCAAAGAATATGTCTTAAGGGCAGCTAGGGGAATGCAATCCCTTACCTATAGAGGGAAGACCATCAGAATAACGTCAGACCTTTCCACAGAAACCTGGGAAGCCAGAAAGGGCTGGCAAGACATATTCAGGAAGTTACAAGACAAGAATATGCAACCAAGGATAATGTATCCAGCAAGGTTGACTTTCAAAATGGAAGGAGAAATAAAGAGCTTCCAAGACCGCCAAGGTCTAAAAGATTATGCAACCACCAAGCCAGCACTACAAGAAATACTAAGAGGGCTTCTTTAGAGGAGAAACGAACCCAAGAGTGACACAAAACAGAAATATACAGAGGTAACTTATAGAAGCATAAACTCCATAGGCAACATGATGTCAAAACAAACATATCTATCAATAATCACCCTCAATGTGAATGGCCTAAATGCTCCAATAGAAAAAGACACAGGGTTGCAGACTGGATAAAACAACAGGACCCATCCATATGCTGTCTACAAGAGACTCATCTTGAATCGAAAGACACTTACAGATTGAAAGTGAGGGGATGGAAGACCATATTTCATGCCAATGGACCCCAAATGAAAGCCGGGGTAACGATTCTCATATCAGACAAATTGGATTTTAGTCTAAAGACTGTAGTCAAAGACACAGAAGGACACTACATCATTCTTAAAGGGTCTATACATCAAGAAGACCTAACAATTGTAAATATTTATGCCCCCAACATGGGAGCAGCCAACTCCATAAGCCAACTGTTAAACAAAATAAAGAATCACATGGATGCAAATACACTAATCATAGGATATCTTAACACACCACTCTCAGCAATGGACAGATCATCTAAACAGAAAATCAGCAAAGAATCAAGAGCCTTGAATGACACATTGGACCAGCTGGATCTCATAGATATATTCAGAACATTTCACCCAAAAACAGCAGAATACTCATTATTCTCGAGTGCACATGGAACTTTCTCCAGAATAGACCACATACTAGGTCACAAATCAGGGCTCTACCGATACCAGAAGATTGAGATTATTCCCTGCATATTATATGACCACAATGCCGTGAAACTGGAACTCAATCACCATAAAAAGTTCAGGAGAAAATCAAACACTTGGAAGCTAAAGACGAGCCTACTCAGGAATATGGGGATCAACCAAGAAATCAAAGAAGAGCTGAAACACTTCATAGAAACCAATGAGAATGAAGATACATCAGTCCAAAACCTATGGGATACAGCAAAGGCCGTCCTAAGGGGGAAATTCATAGCCATCCAAGCCTCACTCAAAAAAGTTGAAAAATCCCGAATACACCAACTCTCATTACACCTTAAAGAAGTGGAAAATCAACAACAAATTAAACCAACCCCCCACACAAGGCGGGAAATAATAAGGATTAGAGCAGAGATGAATGAATCAGAAACTAGAGATACAGTAGAATGCACCAACGGAACTAGAAGCTGGTTCTTTGAAAGAATCAATAAGATCAATAAACCATTGGCCAAACTAACCCAAAAGAAAAGGGAGAAGACCCAAATTAACAAAATCATGAATGAAAGAGGAGAGATCACGACTAACACCAAGGAAATAGAAATAATCATCAAAAATTACTATCAACAAATATATGCCAATAAGTTTAATAACCTAGAAGAGATGGATACATTCCTAGAAACCTATAAGCTCCCAAGAATGAAACAGGAAGACGTTGACAATCTGAATAGACCTATATCCAGTAACGAGATCGAAGCAGTGATCAAAAACCTCCCCCAAAACAAGAGTCCAGGCCCACAATACTGCCATTTCTGATCCAGGCATGGGATTAAAACAAATTCCAAATTTTAAAATTGACTGTGTCAGACTGTTTCTTAAAATGATTCACTTGATGCTGTTCCTCTTTGTCTTGACAAGAGATTTAAGATTAGGCTCACCCTTCATTCTAATTGTTGGAAATTAATCATGAGTGATTGAAGCCACGTGCTACCATGGTAACCTGGGTCTTACTGAGTAGCTCTTCTCCATTTCAAAGAATTAAATCACTCTGTTAATAAATTAGTGCTAAAGTCATCTCGTCTTCCCACTCCATACTGCCCCTGATCTTTCTAGCCCACCCAGCCTAACCCCCATTCTAAATTGCACGAGATGAAAATAACTCACAAGCTATCCTCTTGGCATTGAAAAACACACAGCAAATAGGTACTGAGGGATTTGTTTTCAGAATTCCACCACCTTTTCTAAATAAAGAAGGGCGTTTCAACCTTAGCATTACTGACGTTTTGGGCTGGATAATTCATTTGTTGGAAAGAGGACATCGTATGTATTACAGAATCCCTGGCCTCTACCTTCCATAAGTCTCTAGCAACCCTGACTCTGACTCTGAGTTGTCATAACCAAAAGTATCTCCAGAAACTGCCAAATGTCCCCTGGAGAGCAAACCACCTCTGAAAAAAAAAAAAAAAAGAAGGCCAAAGCATGAATTACTTTGTTAAAAAAAAATACAGAACACTGATATATTTGAGTATGCACACATTATGGTCCTACTAAGGTAGCTTTATATGAATTATATGTTCATGTATTTTAAATATATGGTTTGACTTCTGATCACTGGGCCTGCCCATATTTTAAGCCCAGTCTACTGGCCAAAATCCAAAAAGGTCCAAATCTATCCACTCTGTATTTCCTTGCATTTAAAAATTTGAATCTTTAATAATTTGAATCTTAATAAAATTGAACCCAAATGAAGCTTTAAAATGTATCTACTTAGATATTAAAGTCCTGGAAAATAGAGATGATGTCTTGTTCATTTTATATTTGCTCATTTAGATCTGTATTACATTCAGCATGGTGCTTCACACCCAACACCTGGCAGAACATTTTGAAAAGGCTTTAAAACAAAAACTACACAGCCTCCAAAATAACCTATGGCCCTGCATATCAAACAACTGGCCCAATTTCCAACCAACCACTTTCTGACAAGGACACTTGTAGATACTGCAAACAAAAGGGACACTAAAGAAGAGACTGTTCCATCTGACAAAAGAAAAACCCAACCAAAACAAAACCCCTCTATTTAGATCAATGAGGGTGTTCTGAGGAAGGAAAAAAAAAAAACAACCCGCACCCTAAGACTTAAACACTCAAAGTGAACGGATGATGAATATAGTCAACCGCATCAATTCGTGGTAAAGTGCTACTCTTTTTGTATTAAACCCTAACACTTTTGCTTGCCTCTTCCCAGGAGTAAACATACTAAAACAGTTAGCAGCTATTTCAAATAGCCCACAGATTTTCTCTGTTGCCCAGCCCTTACCTCTAACAGCAGACTTTGAAGAACACTTCTCCCTGCTTTGTGATACCACATTTGCAAAATTGAACAGGGAAAGACTTGTTTCACAAATGCAGTTGCATTATTAAATGCATACCAAAGGGCCTACTTGTAGAGTTCCAGAGAATTCCTCCATTTATAATCAAGCTGTTTCTTTTCTGGATATACATTTGCCGGCTCTCTTATATTTGATTCATACTAAAATAAAGGTCTCACTTTATTGGCTAAAAATTCCACTGACATAGGAAAACTATTTACAGAAAAACCTATTGAAGCTTATACAGATCCCACCAAGTTATATACCCCAAATTCCTCAATATTCCTTAATGCCAGAAAAAAAAAAAAGGATCACAGATATAGTCAGAAGGCCTTATATCTGGGTACTTATCCAAAGAAAATGAAATCATGAATTCAGAAAGATATATGCACCCCTTTGTTTACTGCAGCAATATTTACAACAGCCAAAATATGGAAGCAACCTAAGTGCCCATTGTAAGATGAATGGATAAGGAAGATGTAGTGTCTATAGACAATGTTATGCAGCCTTAAAGCATGAAATTTTGCCATTTTAACAACATGCATTGACGTAGGGGGTATTATGCTGAGTCAAATAAGTCAGACTGAGAAAGACAAATACCATAGGATTTCACTCATGTGGCATCCAAAAAAAAAGAATAACCAACATAAAGCAGAATCAGACCTATCAATACAAACTGATGGTTTCCAGAGGGGAGGGAGTTGGAGGGATGGGCAAAATGAGTGAAGGATAGAGGGAGATATAGACTTGCAGTAATAGGATGAATAGGTCACAGGAATAAAAGGCATCACATAGGGGATATTGTCAGTTGTACTGTCATAATGTTGTATGGTGACAGATGGTAGCTACACTTCTAGTGAGTGTAAGACAAAGTACAGAGAAGCTTTAAAATGTATCTACTTAGATATTAAAGTTGTTCACCTGCAACATTTGTATGTCCGATAGACAAAAAAAATAAAAAAATAAATAAATAAATAAATAAATATATATATATATATATATATATATTTAAAGGTCTTCTCAGACTTTCCACTAGGTTCTTATAAAGCTCATATTCTTCAAGAAACCAAAGGGATGAGGAACTTGACTTTTTTGAGAACTGAGGGCCATCAACCAAATTATTATACCCCAATTTCCAGTAGTACCTAACCCAAATAAACATGTCATCAATTCTATCTGAAACCACTTGTGTCACCGTAGTTGACTGATCTTTGCTCTGTGCACCCCTATAACAGAAGAGTCAACACGTTTTTCCCCCCTCACGTTTAGAAAGGACAAAATATACTCAATTATGCACAGGAGTTCACTGAAGTCCCCTCTTATATTGCCTCAGTTCCTCAATTGAGACTTAGAAGTTATCTAAATTTCCCTGTAACTCAATGCTGATACAATATGTAAATGGATCTCCCACTTGTTTAGGAAAAAAAAAAAAAAAAGAAGCCTCTAAAAAGGATTCTTTTTACTTGTTCTTAGCTGTAGTAGGAAAAAGACAAAGTTCCAAAAGATTAATTATATCAAAATTCCATCTATTGTATCAGGCATGACCCTTCTTAGGTGCAAAATCACACTCTTCTAACAGACTACAGAGCATCCAAACTTCACAAAACAATTCAGAGGATTTCTAGGTTTAACTGGATATTGCAACCAGTGTGTGGGGGGTTGCAAATATTCCTGGGATTGAAATACCTCTTTATGAATTGACTAAGTCCTTAATGAGAGACACTCTGCTATGGGAACCCAAGGGTAAATAATCCTTCTGTAATCTAAAAAGTCTTAACAGCCTCCTTCTCTAGACATCTGTAAGTACTATAAGTCCCTTTGCCTACTTATGCATGAACTAACTGTTCAAACTCTTAAGGGTCTTGCTCATGAAAACCATAAAAAAACCCACCACTGTAGCCTCACCCTTGAACCAGTTGCAAAGCCTTCTTGTCCTAGAGCAATAGTTTCTGCTTTAAAACTTGTTGATGCTTCTTTTGAGCTAATTCTAGATTCCCCACCTTACCTAATGGTTCTTCATGCAATGTAGACATCACCATTGAGCATTCACAACAATTTCATCCAGGCAATTACCCTCTTATAAGATTCTGTCAATTTCACATACTATCTACTGAAATAGTATTCACATACTATTCATTGCACTCTGTGAACCCCATCACTCCCCTATCTCTATACAGTCAGGAACCTCATGATCACCTTTCCTCAGTTAGGAAACTTCCTGTCACTTACTCAGATTGATGAGAGACTCATATTCTGAATTCAGATCTAGTATTATTTTCCTGTTGGATCATGCCTCAAAACTGGAACTAGGGAGGGGGTTATTAAGCAGCCTCTGCTATCAGTAATTTAAAATCTCTTTTAAAACACAGACATCCTAATTGAACATAATTTAAAAAATAAAACATAGACCTCTGAGGTAAACTCTGCCCAGATGGCAGAGCTTAGTGCACTTCCTAGAGCTTGCCAGCTAGCTGAAGAACAGAGAGTAAATGTATGTACAGACAACAGGTATGTTTTAAAGTACTATAAGCCTTTGGGAAGCTCTGGAAACAAAGTCCAGCAAAACTAAATGAGTTAAGGAACTTTTAGCTATACTCATACTTCCTGGTAACTTGTTTGTTTGCTTCTTTGAGGTATAGCTGACATACAACAGTATCTTAGTTTCAGGTATACAACATTATTTAATATATAGATATACAGACATATGGATACATTGTAAAATGATCAGAGTAAGTCTTGTTAGCATCTGTCACCTTGGTTACAGAATTTTTCCTTGTGATGAGAACTCTGACAATTTACTCTTAACAACTCTCAGATATGCAATACACTATTATTAACTACAGTTGCCATGCTGCACATTGTATTTCATGACATTTTTAACTGCAAGTTTGTACCTTTGATCCTGTAAAAGCCCTTTAAATACCTTCTGATGGATTTTATACAGCTTCTACATTCCAAAGTAGTTTTCAATTATTTGTTGTCTATTTATTTCCAAGAGCTACAAGCCTTAAGTGACTATAATTATGATTGGTTTTACATTTCCAATCTGGGTTTTATATTAAATGACTACAGCTTATCCTTTATGGGAACCATTATAAAAGAGCTCCAACATTTTACCTTTATCCAAAAACTATATTACCCTTATCAACCATAATCTTCTGGAAAGACTGGAAGAACTGCCATCCTTAAACTAAGATTAGGCAAACTCAAAAACCCTTGAGCTGCCTTAACAAAGCCACTTCCAGTACCCTTAATGGCCCTCAGAGGCACAGTTATCCCCTTATGAATTGGTAACTAGAAGGCCCACATATTCTGACCACGTTCTTTTCATTCCATTGGTGAAAAAAAAAACTCTGCTTAAGTAGTATGAGATGATGGACACATAACACTTGGCACTGAACAGATGATATTTACAGCAGTTTATTAGTCACACATACTTACAACCCGGAGAAGGAAAGTATCAAATCCCACATAGGACCATATCAGGGCTATGCATACAAACGGAGTGAACCACCACAGACTGTGGAAGGCAAGTTTTATAGGGTAGGTGACTTTTGCTTCCTGCAGGAGAATGTGACTGGCCTGTTTAGATAATTTCACAGACTGTCATGGAGGTGAAACTTATTAAATTGAGGACTGGATGAACTGCAGCTGGTGTGGCTGACAGGGAACTAGCTGGGTAGAAGGCTTTTCTCACTACACAGAAGGGGATATCTGTCAGAACCCATAGCTAGATCTTTAAGGGCCCTAGAGGCTCAAAGATATCAAGGCAATGCATGAAATTTTAGGTCTTCTAATAAATACATCATGTGTTCAGGGAATTCATCTGATCCTAGACTTGTCTCTGCTGCACATAAACATGGCAAAAAATTGCAAGGGACTCACATACTTACCATTCTTATTACCAACACATTTAGGTCACCCTCCCACATCTTCTTATAAAGTCTTTATAGGATCTTCAACCAGGAGATTTCATCTCCTTGAAGAGATACCAGAGAAAAAAATGTTCGTGAACCCTGTTGAAAGTACTACTAACGACAATATAGCAGTTAACTCCAGAGTCTCAAGCCTTGAATTCATGGTTCACAACTAAAACAATCCAGAATTCCACACAATTGGAATATTACTCCAATAAAGGATTCAAACTCCAGGTTTCTCAGAAGATCCTATAGAGGCATCTGATCTTTGAAAGTGGAAAGATAACAGAAGATCTTTAAAACAAGCAAATGACCTCTCATAGTGACAGTTCTATCCAAGACATCACACTAAGACCCTTACTTCCTGCTTTGGTTTTCATCTACTTGCTTATAATCATTCCCCTTCTCATTTTAAAAGATCTCTGATTTACCATCCACCAAGAATGACCCTTTTTTTCTCTCCTTTTTATAATGGTTAGGTCAGAACATATTCATTCTATGCCTTTCTCAGCTTATTCCAGACAGTAGCCATTGCCAACTTACCAACTGCTAGATAATGTCATTCATCACTAGATCCCAGTTATAAAAACCTCTGGGTAATTCTATTCTCATAAGTGAAACTACAGAGAATTAGAGCAGATAGCATTTCTATTTGCACCGCTAAGGACAGTGACCTTAAAAAATCAACCTGTGTCTTTGCTACAGTCCTTCTCTTTTGGAAAAAATGAATTATCATAGTCAATTGATCACACTGTAGGTAAGCTGAATTCAACAACCCTGATAGGACAGTAAGCCAATTGCTTGCCACCAGGAAAAAACTAATAAAGATTCAAATATGAAACACAGCTAATATAAGACCTTGATTCTTACATCATGTCATGAACAACTACTATGTTTCCTGGCTCTTCATGGAACAATCAGATACTGTTTCCTTTATATCCAGGATGCCTGGTCCTGTTTGCCCCAGACTAACACTTAATGCACTTTTGGAAGAATATTCTAAGCCTTGCCTGTACATAGAAGCCCTCATTCTATAAATCATCAAGGCTAAAAATTACAACAAACACAAGCTCTAAAACAAGGTCATACTTGTTTATTTAAGCACTCAACTTGGGGGAATTATTGACTCATTTTTTATGCAAACAATCACAGCAGTCCAACAGTAGAGATCATTAAAAAAGAGAAAGAAGAAAAAAATGCAAAGAAACTTGTCACTAACTCTAGCACAAGTTATTAACTATGCCACTTCTTCCTTAAATGGACTACAGATCAGTCTCAATTTGTTTTTTAAGTAATGATGGACATTGCTTTAGATTTCTTCTTGGCTACTAATGATGGTAATTACCCCACTGCAAACATTTCTCTCTGTATTTAGATCAATGAAATAGACATGGTAGAGCAAGCTATATTTCATTTAAGGAAAACTCTATGTGGCTATGGTTGACCTTCAACCCCTACCAAATTTGCTCTCTTGGACTCTGTTGGGAAACTAGAGACTACAGTTCCTGGTTCTGAAGCCTCTTACAGGGATTATTGGTCTTGTTTTTGTCATAGTGGTCATGATGCCTTTCTGGTGCATTCTACCAAGGGTGTTAAAGGCTTTGGTGAAGCCATTCTCTAATGAGATGATCACCATGTTGACACAAGAATAACACAATTGAGAAGACCTTACAATACAACTGACTCTGGAGACAACTGAACAATTCTTGAGCAAAACAAATCTGGATCTCTAACATTCCCTAAATTAGTCTACCTCTCACAAGTGAGAGAATAACCCAAAGGGGAAATTGAAACTGAATACACAGTCAATGGCTAAACAATGTATGACAAAAGAACTCTGCCCACAACCTCTTCAGGAACCACGTCGCTAAACCACCACTTCTGCTGCAATAGACTCAGACCACACAGGACTCAGTCTATGACTTCCCTAGTTGTCACTCTTGCTGCCAATTCAGGATCAACCACACAAAGTCAAATGAGTTTCCCAAACAGTCATTTAAGAAGCCTCACCGCTAATTAGCTAATTAATCTACTTCAGCTTCCTGATGCCAACAACTTCCAATTATTTGAGGGCTTCCCTTTTTTCCATTATAAAGCTGTCCTAATCCTTTGCCTACCTTTGAGTCTCTGACAAGTCAAGTGAAAGTGACCTGACTCTATTGCTACAGCAAATTCCATATCCTGTGTGTGCTCTTGTTCTGTAATCTTCCTAACACATGAGAGGTAATTAGAAAAGATAAGAGACCTGGGTAAGGGGAAGAGCATTTGCAAAGACTCTGCCTTATAAGAGTTTGAGAGTAAATGACTAAAATAAGACCATTATAATGTAACAGAAAGAAGCAGGGGAAGGCAAGCTATGGGTTGCATCTGGCAGGGCCATTCCTTAGGCCATGTCAATAAATTTGTTTTTATTCTAAGAGCAATGGGAAGATGTGTATAGGACTTAGGATAATGGCAACTTAAATGTTTTGTACATCTATTTTAATATTCAATTTATTAAAAAGTTGGAAATATACTATAAGGAACTCCATATATTACTTAGAGTCACTAATGTTTATATTTTGCTATATTTATCATTCTCTTTCTTTGCATATGTATGACTGAATTTGAGAGTAACTGGGAGATATATCTCATTATACCTAAATATGTCAGTGTATATATTCCCAAGAACAAAGGCCTTCTCTTAAATAACTGCAGTAGCAAGAAAATAATTGGAAACTTAACCCAGTTGTAATACTATTACCTAATCCATAGCCATATTTAAACTGCATCAATAATTCCCAGTAATGTCCTTTGTAACTTTTTTAATTTGAAAACTTAATTCAAAATCAACCATTACATTTAATTTTATCTTAGTTTTCTTAAATTTACAATAGTTCCTTAGACTTTTCCTATATTTAACCTTAACATCTGTTGTTATTTGGTAGAAAGTCCCTCACTATGTGTTCATGATAGCATTTCTTTATTAGATCCACACATTTTATCAGATCACAGAAGTAATGTTATGGCCTTCACAGTGTGTTATATTCAACAAATGATGTCAGTTGAATCCAGTATTGGTAATGTTAGCTTTTATCACTTGGTTAATGTAGTGTCTACCAGATTTATTCCCTACAAAGTTATTTTTCCCTTTTGCAATTCAGAGGTAATTTATGGGGAGACAATTTGAGTCTATACATCCCTTTCTCATAAAACTTTATTCCATTAGTTTTAGCATCTACTGATGACTTTTCAAATCTATCATTCCTTCTACATTTAGTAGTTACCATTCTACTCAATTAAAAAAAAATTCAAAATATATAAAGCAAGAAGAAAAATATTTCCAAATGGAAAAAAAAATAAATCCACACTTGTAAGTAATTTGAATACCCCTAAGTAACTGAGAAAATGACTAGAGGAAAAATTACTAAGGACATAGATCTAAAAAAACACTATGTACACCTTAACCAATTTAACATTTGTAGAATATTACACCCGATAACTTCCAACAGTCTTTCCAAATGTATAAGGAATTTTCATCAAGATACAATTACATGTAGGGTCATAAAATAAGTCTCAAGTTTGAAAAAAATTAAATCTTATAGATTTCCTGACTGAAATAATATTAGAAATAATCACAAGTCTAGCATAGTTTTCTCAAAATGTTCTCTAATTTTTTGATACTCCTCACTTTGAATGGAGACTTTAGTTTTCTTTACCCTTGAGTGTGAGCTGTACTAGCAATTCTAGTCCTTCTAAAGGGCTAGAATATGGCAGAAATGATGTGCATAAACTCCTGGCTCTCTTTTTTGATCACTCGATCTGAAAAGCTAACTTCCCCGTCATAAGGACACTCAGACAAAAAGATCTTGTAGTGAGCAATTGAAACCTCCAGCCAAACAACAGCACTAACTTGCCAGGTGTGTGTGAATGAATTAGCATGGAAGTCAATCCTCCAGCCAGTCAAGCCTTCAGGGGGCTGCAGTCCTGATTAGCATCTTGACTAGAAACTCAGGAGAGACCATAAGCCTGAACCACCGAGAGTGAACTCCCTCAGATTCTTTACTGATAGAAACTGAAAAATGTTTGTATTTACTAAATCTTTGGATAATTTTTATACAGCAAAAGATCACCATATCTGAAAAGTCTCAACTCCTTAAATATTAAATGACATACTTCTGTACAATTTCTAGAAAAGTTAAAAATATTTGAATATAAACAATGTACTTCTAAATAAAAACACAATTCTAAATAGATTTTAGGATAGCAGATGTCTGAAGAATTGCCTAGATGTCTAGAAGTTTCATTTCCATGCTGACTCATACCTAACAAGTTAGTGCTGGTTTTGGGTTACAGAAAAAAAAGTCACAAGTAAATTATTTTATATAGCAAACAGAATGGTATAGAAAACACAAGATATCAAAATTTAAAGATACAGGTAAGCAGTGCTTAGAAGATATAATGTTAAATAATATTTTTAAAAGACACAAAAACCAAAAATAATTGCTCAATTTCTCTATTATGTATTAAACATAAATACATAGAAGGAAAATATTATAAAAGCAGAAATCAATGAAACAGAAATCCAATGACAGTGAAAGTTGACAAAACTAAAAGTGGTTCTTTAAAACATTAATAAAGTTGATAAACCCTTGACAAGACTAGTCAGGGTATTAGGAAAAATTACCAATTCTACAAATTAGGAGTGAACATCACTAGAGACTGGATAGTCGTTAAAGGAATAACAAAGGGTATGATGATTACGTTTCTGATAGTAGATCCAGTGACTTAAATGAGATGAGAATTTCTTCAGAAATCACAATTTACCAAAACATTTCCTAAAAGCAGTAAAGAATGTGAAAAAATTTCTGTTAAAGAAACATAATTCATTATCAGAAACTCTCAACAAGGGAAACTCCAGTCCTTAGTGGTTTTGCTAATGAATTCCATCAAATATTTAAGAAAGAAACAACGTCCATCTTAGAAAAACTTTTCTAGAAAATAGAGAAAGAGGGAATGCTTCCTAACTTCCTCTGTGAGAGAAGCATAACCCAGATACCATAACCTCACAAAGATTTTATAAGAAAAGGATGCAGGCACTGATAAAAATTTCATAATAAAATATGAGTAAATCAAATTTGGCAACATCTGTTAATAAATTAACAATCTTCCTTACCCCATGCCTCAGTTATACTTTCATATCTAACCTAAAAACACATGTGTACATGCACATAACACTATATATACACTGCAGGTTTTTAAATTTAAAAAATGTTAACTAGTCTAACTATTGTCAGTAGTGAAAAAGCCATGTATTAGCACTCCATGGAGTATTTACTGTAGAGGAAAACTTTTGCATTAGTTCCACATTTAATAAAATAGATAGGCATTTAAAACATACTGTTAAATGTAAAACACAAGTTGTAGGATACAAAAACAAGTTACAGAATTATAGAAAAAATTAGATATTTATATAAATATATAGGCATAATAATGCATAGAAATACAGCTGGAAAGTTACATATCAAACTGCTAAGAAGGGTATTTCTGTGAAACTGAAAAAGAAATCAAGACTGGGGACAGTTGGAATAGGGTGTGTCACAGGGAACTTCAGCATTATCTATTAAGATTCTAAATTAAAACATTTTAAAATTAAAGATTATATAGATTATGTATTTCTCATTTTTTAAAAAATCAATAAAAATAATCTGGTGCTGACAAAAAGATGAGAGGTGGAAAGAGGGAAGAGGGCTGAAAAAAAGATATGGTGCTCCAATCCTCAACAATCAAGTAGGGAATAAAAAAATAAAGAAACAAATATATTGCACTACCTCAAGTTACAATGGTAAACCACCAAGGAACTAAAAGCAGTGATAAAAATATATGGGAAGGAAGGAAGAAAAGTTGAAAGGTTTAAGTGATCTTTTCCTGATCTATCAAAGCAAGAGTCAATGCAAAAATCCAGACAGGGAGATAAGCAACAAGAGTTAATGCTGGTCATCCTAGAAAGCAGGACTGCATAGGGACAGGGACTGTGGCTTTTCATTACAGATTCTTCTATTACTTTAATTTCTTTTACATATTCACTATTATTTTAAACATAAGAAGTTTACAAAACTATTCAACTCCCCATTTTCTATAAAAACTTGAATTATCTTGTGTTTCACTTGACTATAGTGATATGGAAAAAGGGATGACTTACTGCTTATTTGAACAATAATATATTACCTTCCATTTAACTTCTCAGTTGTGATTTCTTAATAAACCTTTCATTTCAGAAATTTTAAATGCATAAAAACTTGTGAAGATTGATAGTACAGAGAGCTTTCTGTACTATCCAAGTTTTCCAATTAACATCTTACATTAGTATGGTATGTTTTTCATAATTTATGAATGAGTATTGATACAATAACTTAAGCCAATACTTCATTCAGTTATCTTTAGATTTTGCCAATTTCCTTTTTCTACTCCATGATCCCATCAAGGATATCACATTATATTTAGTTGTTCTATCTCCTTAGGTTACTGTTGGTTGTCAGACTTTCCTTGTTTTTGATGTCTAACAGTTCTGAGAGGTACAGGTCAGTATTTTGAATAATTTTCCACATTTGAGATCTGTGTGATGTTTTCTTCATGATTTAACTTAGGCTGTGGGCTTTTGGAAGAAGACCCCAGTATAGTATCATTCTCATTACATCATAACAAGAGCGCATACTATCAGCATGATACAGAACTCTTGACCTTGATCATGTTGCTAAGGTAGTATTTGTCAGATTTCTCCACTATAAAATTATTCTTTTCACCCTTTTTTATATTGATTCCTTAGAAGGCAGTCATGATGAACAGTCCACACTTAAGGAGAAGGGAGTTATGATCCACATACTTGAGGTCAGAGTATGTATTTGTAACTTACTGTAATTCTTCCACAAGAAAACTTTGTTTTACCACAGTTATTTATTCAATCATTTATTAATGCCAGTATGCACTCATGGATATTTTATACTCTGGGTTATAATCTAATATTACCCTATTCTGTTGCTCTAATTTTCCCAGATTTGACCACTGGAAGGTTGTTTCATTTGGCCCCTGTCCCTTTAACATAACTCACCACCACATGCATGAATGTACACACGTGATCACTTTGAACACATCCTGCATAAGTAACCCTCTACCAGGACCATGGACAGTTCCGGCGATTCTTGCTATAAGAATTGTAAACTATAAAGGGAAAAGAATAGAGCTGCTCTAATTATCATAGAACTCCTGGAAGGCTGCCATGCAACTTTCAACCAAGACAGTGGGATGTCCAACTAGAGCAGCTGACTTTATCACACCCTGTTGTTTTCCATCAATATGACAAAAATCACGCTATTGCCATAGACATTAACCTAAAAAAATGTCTGAAATCTTGCTCTTAATGATGGAACTCCTATTCCATTTTGGTCATTTTGAAATGCTGTCATCTATATTGATAAAAGAAATCAAGCTACTTTTGAACTCGTAGAAAAAAACCTTCTAATTTGAAATAAAAACACCTACCAACCACTATCAGACTGCATTGTTAGCCTTCTGTTTAAGGACTGCCTTAGCTAAGACTCTTTCAGCTTCCTTCCCCTCAATGATATTCATATATTCCTCTCTGCAACCATTGTATCTGTCAGCCCCACCATCTCCAGCATTCTAGTTCCTCAGCTCATTAACTGGATGACTTTTGATGAAGCTGAGAAGCCCTGTACAAACAGATCTTAATCATGTTTAGGCAGTAACACTACCAATAAGTGCCAAACATATTCAGGACATAAAACAGAA
Source organism: Spilogale gracilis (assembly GCA_004023965.1). Taxonomy (NCBI): domain Eukaryota; kingdom Metazoa; phylum Chordata; class Mammalia; order Carnivora; family Mephitidae; genus Spilogale; species Spilogale gracilis. Next base: position 86,680 of record PITA01007369.1, read on the forward strand.
AACAGAATTGGACTCGAGACCTACCTTGTGGAATCAGCATCAGAATTAAAATGCTAAGACAAAAAAGCCAAAATGGTAATGACTTCTGCAGAGAAAAAAAAAGTTCCTTGATGGGGCAGAGATCTCTGGGAGTTCTGTCAAAGTTAGTCACTCCGGTGTTGAAAATGGTTTGTGTGGCTTCCCTTTAAATATATGGGGACAGGATGAAACTGATAAGTACTACCAGACATATAATATTAGTCCAACTTTCATTTCTTATTTCCTTGCCTTGAGTTCAACAATAATGGAGAAAGGGGAGGAGAATATAACTTACCCAAAGACATAGTAGATGTCATATTAAGAGTTTCTTATGCAGATAGCTTCCCAATTACATGGCCAGGACCCAACTTTAAATCCTGCCATCCTATACCTTGCCCTGTGTTCCTGCTTCAGCTTTCAATTCTCCTTCTTGCTTTTGGAAAGTTTGGGATAATTTTGAGAGAAGAATCCTGTCAAAGTCTACAACTTTGCTTTGAGATAATGTCATCTTGATCTCTATAGCAGACTCTAGGACAGGAGATGATTAAACTTTTTATGGGGAGGATAGGGGGTGTGGAGGCAGGGGGCAACATGCAGCAGTAAATGTGACTGAGCATCTGAATTTCCATAGATTGCCAGTAAACGTGGCTCTCTGCATGGAGTCCTGAGGAGCCCTGCTCAACTATAACTCTGTCCTCATCTCTAGCCAGTTTCTAAAGGAAGCTTGCTGTTCTCCTTTAATGGATATTCCCAAAGATACCCTACAAAGCTCTTCTAAAGGGCACACTCCACTGATGCTCATATCCTCTTTACAGCATCGAGGAAGAGGATAAGACCACTGGTTAGCCCACTCAAACCTGACACTAACAAGCCTGTAGTAAATCTGTAGAAGCAACAAAGAAGGCTGATTTGTCTGAGCCCAGCCACCATCAATTACACTACTGAACAAAGGACAGCACAATGAACTGCAGGGACTGCTCAAATGCTTAATTAGGTCCCTAATGAGAACTGCTTAAAGGCAGTGTCTGAATGCTTATATTAATGAAGGTCCTGTCCCAGCATGATAACTGAGAGTGCAGTCAGAAGTCCTTCTCACTTCTGAACTTAAGCTCTGTGTTCAAACTACAGAACAAAGTTGAAGATTTAAAACAAAACAAAAAACTCTAAGATAGCTTGGTTCACTTGGGTCTGTAGACTATTAATAGTTTTATGAACTTGGGTGGGTCAGCAAACTTCTCTGTCTCCATTTCCCCCATCTGTTAAATGGAGGTAAGATCTAGCTCACAGGATGCTTTAAGGATCAAATTGCATAACACATATAAAGAATCTGGCACAGCACTGGAAACTTAACAAATCTTTATCACAGACTTTCCTTAGTAGATTCAGTTTATTAAAAAACACTTGCATTTTTTAATATCTAAATGTGAAAAATGAGAGATTGGGGAGTGAGATTAGTGACAAATAACTAAGAAGCAGCAACTACTTGTGCATAGTTCTTTCAAGTGGGGATGGGCTCCAATAGACCTCTGGTTCAAACTTCACCTAACTTCCTCTACCTTTCCCAGATGTGACCTACATTTGTTGATAGCTTCCAGATACTCTGACTCTACACCCCTTTACAAAAGGATGTTATAGTAACTTGAATGCATTAGGGAAAGGAAGACTGATGAAATTATAGTATGTTCATACAGTATGGTTCAGATTCAAAGGCTCTTACAATATAGACACCAGAGGATGGCACTGTACTTTGGGGAATGGTTGCTCAGCATATGAGTGCCACCAAAGCAGGTGTAATCTTGAAGCCCTAGAGTAGCATATGTATGAAATGTACATGGGTCTGGACTGGTAAGGGATGACTTCAGAGTGGGTAGTACCAGACCAGGTTTTGTCAACTGACACTATGTAACACTGAATGAATTGGATCTGGACAGATTAGAGAATGGCATTGAAAATGGAACAGCCTGGACAAGAGTGCAGAAGTGAACACACATAAGTGGTCTGGGGAGACAGGATATTGTGGCTTGGCACTTACAGAAATAGAGAAGAAGCTGGAAAGTGGTATAAATACAAATGGAGGACAGGTTGATGAATATAGGGTATATTTGATAAGCAAGAGAAAGAAATTGAAGCTTATTGATTAGGGCAAAGACCTGCTCACAACCAGGTGTTGAGTAAAGCACTGTGGAGGGAGACAGAGGTTGCTATTTCAGGTTGAGGTTATAAGAATTTGACTAAGGCAGTAGGAATTACAGAAAAGGGTGAGCCTAATAATAATGCAGAGGTCAAATCCATACAACTTGGGAATTCATGCCTGTGGCGATTTAGAGAAGAGGGAATAATACTGATTAAGGGGAGGATTAGGATAACAAATGTGAACATGTTTTGTCAACTATAAATTGTGGTACAAATGAACTGCAGATGATATCATTAACAAACACCAGTGGACTTAGGAAATCAGGAAGTGTATTTTCTTCCTGGTGATAGTTATGTACATTTCAGTATCAGGTGGTAGAATAATACCCATGTGCTAAAACCCCCAAGGCAAATGAAAATAGGGAACTGGTCTAGTGCTCTGGGGAGTACTTAAGACTAGAGGGAAATTTAAATATTGACTACAGGGAAGTGAGGGATAGAATTAAGAAAATGGAAAAAGTGTCAGTAGCCAGGGTAAAGAGGAAAGATCCAGGAATGGTCCTTGTGTTCTACACACATTTAGGGCATATGAGGGTGGAGAAACCTAAAATGTGACTTATTGCAACTACGGTCTGCCATTATAGTGTGAAATCAGCCAGAGACACAACATGGCTCTGTCCCAAAAAAAGGTTTACCTAAAAATAGAGCAGGCCAAATTTAGTGTAGGTCACAGTTTGCCAATCCCTGATTTACAAAGGAGAGCCACGATAACAAAGCATATCTCAAAAGAGAACTTCAAAAAGAATGAGGGCATTTCAATTATGCTGTAGAAATGATGAAGACAGGCCATTAAATTTGAAGATCAGTTAAGTTCTGTAAAGGACCTCCTATAAAGGAAAAGAAACAAAAGGATGATTGTCAATGAGTAAGGAAAAATTGAACCGTGCAAAATGGGTTGCAGAACACTAAGACTTATTTCATGAGAACCACAGTGGGAAAGAAAAGGTCAAAGAACCATGAGAATTAGCATTGGGGGATGGGAAGATGGCTGGATGACATCTTTTAGGACTAGAGAAATTTAAGCTTGTTTTTAGGTTTGAAGGACAGAATGGAAAGAAGAAAAAAGACACAGGCAAGAATCACTCCAAATATTTATCTCAAACATAAGTTGTTCATTTGAATAAAATATTGGTGAAAATGTCACTTTTTGAAAAGCTCACAAAGCTCCTTAATGCTTTACCCTCATGGAAGTTCTGTGACACATAAAAAGGAGTTATGCTCAGCTAAACAAGCATTGGGATTGTACTGGCTATGTTCTAATTCCAGGTCTTTCCCTTACCAGCAGAGTGACCTTGGGCAAGTAACTTCATTTCTCTGAAGTAAAATGGGGTTGATACTAATTATACCTATCTCATAAAGTTATTGTGAGGACTAAGTGACAGCATAGTGCAGTTAGAAAAGACTTAAATACATAGATAGATTTTATGAGGTTGAGAAATGTTCCCTCTATCCCTATACTTTGAAGAGTTTTGATCAGGAACGGGTGTTGTCTTTTGTCAAATGCCTTTTCTGCATCAATTGAGAGTACCATGTGGGTTTATCTCTTCTCTTATTGATATGTTCTATCACCTTGATTGTTTTGTGACTGTTGAACCACCCTTGCATCTCTGGGATAAAACCCACCTGGTCATGGTGGATAATCTTTTTAATGTTTGTTTGATCCTGTTAGCAAGGATCTTGTTGAAAATCTTGGCATCCGTATTCATCAGCAATATTGGTCTGAAGTTCTCCTTTTTGATGGGGTCTTTGTCTGGTTTGGGGATTAGAGTGATGCTGGCTTCATAAAAAGAGTCTGGAAGTTTTCCTTCCGTTTCTATTTTTTGAAAGAGCTTCAGGAAAATAGGTGTTATTTCTTCTTTGAATGTTTGGTAGAATTCCCCAGGGAATCAGTCTGGTCCTGGACTCTTGTTTTTGGGGAGGTTTTTGATCACTGCTTCAATCTCATTACTAGATATAGGGCTATTCAAATTGTCAATGTCTTCCTCTTTCAGTCTTGGTAGTTTATGGGTTTCTAGGAATGTATCCATCTCTTCTAGGTTGTTAATCTCATTGGCATATAATTATCGATAGTAATTTTTGATGATTGTTTCTATTTCCTTGGTGTTAGTCGTGATCTCTCCCCTTCCATTCATGATTTTATTAATTTGGGTCTTTTCCCTTTTCCTTTCGATTAGTTTGGCCAATGGTTTATCGATCTTATTGATTCTTTCAAAGAACCAGCTTCTAGTTTCGTTGATGCGTTCTACTGTATCTCTCGTTTCTGATTCATTCATCTCTGCTCTAATCCTTATTATTTCCCGCCTTGTGTGGGGGGTTCGTTTAATTTGTTGTTGATTTTCCAGTTCTTAAAGTGTAATGAGTGTTGGTGTATTCGGGATTTTTCAATTTTTTTGAGTGAGGCTTGGATGGCTATGAATTTCCCCCCTAGGACTGCCTTTGCTGTATCCCATAGGTTTTGGATCGATGTATCTTCATTCTCATTGATTTCCATGAAGTGTTTCAGCTCTTCTTTGATTTCTTGGTTGATCCACATATTCTTGAGCAGGATCATCTTTAGCTTCCAAGTGTTTGATTTTCTCCTGAACTTTTTATGGTGGTTGAGTTCCAGTTTCACGGCATTGTGGTCAGAGAATATGAAGGGAATAATTTCAATCTTCTGGTATCGGTTGAGCCCTGATTTGTGACCTAGTATGTGGTCTATTCTGGAGAAAGTTCCATGTGCACTCTAGAAGAATGAGTATTCTGCTGTTTTAGGGTGGAATGTTCTGAATATATCTATGAGACCTATCTGGTCCAATGTGTCAATCAAGGCTCTTGATTCTTTGTTGATTTTCTGCTCTACCCCCAAACTACTGGATCTCATACAACAATTTGGTAATGTGGCAGGATACAAAATCAACGGACAGAAATCAGTTGCATTCTTATACACCAACAACGAAAAAATAGAAAGGGAAATCAGAGAATCGATTCCATTTACTATAGCACCAAAAACTGTAAGATACTTAGGAATAAACCTAACCAAAGAAGTCAAGGATCTATACTCGAGGAACTACAGAACACTCATGAAAGAAATTGAAGAAGACACAAAAAGATGGAAGAGCATTCCGTGCTCATGGATCGGAAGAATAAACATTGTCAAAATGTCTATACTGCCCAGAGCAATCTACACTTTCAATGCCATTCCGATCAAAATTCCACCAACATTCTTCAAAACGTTAGAGCAAACAATCCTAAAATTTATATGGAACCAAAAAAGACCCCGAATCGCTAAGGAATTGCTGAAGAAGAAAAGCAAAGCTGGGGGCA
>PITA01007370.1:0-13093 GCA_004023965.1 Spilogale gracilis
GGGCCTTGATCCCAGGGCCCTGAGATCATGACCTGAGCCGAAGGCAGAGGCTTTAACCCACTGAGCCACCCAGGCTCATTTACTTTTTAAATGGGCCAAGGGTATTAACAGGTGGCTCACGAAAAAGGAAATATAAATGGCCCAAATAATTTTTTATGTGTATGCACTCATTAGAGAAATGCAAATTAAAGGTAGGGAGACCTGTCTCGCAGGCAAAAATAGGAGAGCTCTCGGGGCGCCTGGGTGGCTCAGTTGGTTGAGCGACTGCCTTCGGCTCAGGTCATGATCCCGGAGACCCGGGATGGAGTCCCACATCGGGCTTCCTGCTCGGCGGGAAGCCTGCTTCTCCCTCTCTCACTTCCCCTTGCTTGTGTTCCCTCTCTGGCTGTGTTTCTCTCTGTCAAATAAATAAAATCTTAAAAAAAAAAATAGGAAAGCTCTGGAACAAGTGGAAAGCTCTCCCGTGCTGGTGGCTGTGGCTACGGGAACCACCTCCCCCATGGACAGACATTCAGCAAGACCCATAATGGGAGCACGTACTCTTTGACCATGGAGCTCCACTCCTGGGAACACATCTTTCAGATTGACTTGCAAGTGGGAATTAATCCACATGCGCCATCTTATTGCAGCAATGGTTGTGAGGCCTAGTTAAACATACTAAGGTCCGAGAATGGGGACGCTCGTTCAGTATGGCTATGAACTCTTCAAAATACCGTAAGCGGGGGAAAAAAACAAGACTCTGATGCTGAAAGGCAGCCTCTGGGGAGGGGAGAGGCAGTTGGGGTGGAGACTTCACTACTGACTACTCGACAGACCTTCCGAATTTTAAGACACATGAAATATTCAGAAAAACGAAATAACATATTGAAGCTTTCCTCGTTATGGAAGTTTCTGGCTTAGCGCCAGCTAACTCTAGAGCAAGAACAGGGGACTGAGAGTCCGTGACTCCATCAGGGGGCCGGCCCGCGTTTGCGGCCCTAAAGGGGAGGGAGCCCTGAGGGTCAACTTGGCCGCACTTCCTCCCTCTGCCCACAGGTGGTGCCACAAGACTGGCTGCCTGGACAGACGGTAGCCTGGGAAGCCCTGGAGCCTGGGCCTGGGGCTGCTGACCAAGAGGCAAAGAAACAGGCAGGCACAAGTAATTAACATAAAATAGAAACTAGCTTTATTTCTCTGGAAGAAGCAGGGATCCATAGCTGGGGCAGCAACTTTGGCGGCAGAGGCTGGCAGGAAAACATGGAACAGCATAGGGGAGGAGCTGGGTCAGAGAGGAAGCTCTGGTGTCCCTCCAGGACAGCTGCCCCCTTGGTCTCCTTCCAACCCTGGGGCCTTGGGCCCTGGTCCCTGCCAGAGAACAATCTGGCACCCTTGCTCTGCTTCCTGAGCCACTGAGGGCTATTTCCAGGCACAAGATCCTAAAACCAGCCAAGTCCTATAACGTATCCATGGTGAGGTCGTAAGTCACATTCTCTCCGACACCCCAATGGCCCACCAGGGGACCCTTGGAGAAGGGGCCTGCCCTGGGGAGGGCCTGCCGGGTGCTGTCCGGACCCCCTTTCTGTGTGGCCAACACATCCTCCCTGCAGGGGTCAAGCCTGGCTTCCCCACCCACAGAGCCTGGGGACACACTCCAGCCACCGGCCCCACACCGGGAGCGAGAGCCAGAGGCAGGTCGGCTGCAGGGCCTGCTGAGGACACCACCAGGCCTGCCTTCACAGGGCTTCTTCCCGCCCCTTGGCTGAGGGCACCAAAGTTGCAGGGACAGCACTGGGTGAGGGAGGGACAGCAAGGCGAGGCTCCCAGTCTCCCGCTGCCTTGGCCTCGCCCCGCCGCTAGGAGCAGCAAGTGGCAGCAGGTCCTCAGGGCCGGGCGGGGTCTCTCCCCACCCTTGTCAGACAGACAGGCTCAAATGATTCCTTCAGGGCAGACCCTCTGGCTCTCCCGACATCTCAGCGCCTGAAGGATGGGAAACAACCAGAAAGCCCCTCTATCAACAGAGATGCCCGATGCAACACAGCAGAAAACATCTGGCGGGGGTGGGCACAAGAGGGCCTCCTAGTGCTAGGTTAATCACTTGAAAAGTCAGCAGTAATTTTAGGGAATTTATCATCCTGGGATGCCTTTTTTCTTTAATAATAATAATAGTAACGCGAAGAGCACCATTGTTTATTGGACTATCAGAGGGCGAGGCATGGTAAACAAGCCTCAGGAGAGGAGAGGCTCTGGTTCCCTCTTTTACTCATTAGTTCACCTGAGCCAAGGGCCTAAGAAGTCAACAGGCACTTAAGAGAAACCGATGTCCCCGGAGCGGCCCCGCATCGGAGCTGCCTGCCCTCCTCCAGGTGTGTGGCCCACGAGGTGCAGCAGCGCTGTCACCGAGCCGGGGCCGTGGCTCCTCCTCGGGCCGGATCTCACTCACTTGTGGTGGGCTGAGCCGCAGGAGCCCAGAAGGTGGCAGCCGGCCTGCTCCAGGTTCCAGTCGCACATCTCCAGCACTTTGTGGCACTCGCTTCGAGGCCGCAGACCCAACCCAAAGAGCTGCTCCACCTGAGGGAGCAGAGGGTGGCGCCATGGGACACACCGGGGCTGAAGGGCACCGGCTGGGGTGGGGGCAGAGGAGAGCCAGAGGCAGGCTGGAGGGGAGGGACGAGGGGAAGTGAGAGCGGCAGAACCAGTCTTCAGGGTCCCTGAAAGCCAGAGTGGGTGGGAGGTGGCGGTACCTTCAGATACTGGGCAGCCCGCTGCATGCTCCATCCGTGGCTCTGCAGGGCCGCCTGGCACTCGTCTGTGGTCACCCCATGCACCATGGCCTGCAGCTGGGCACACCCGCCCGCCTACCCGTCAGCGCCGCCTGGGCCCTCCTCTGGGCCTCTGGGCCTCCGGGTCCCCACCGCTGCCCCCACCACCGGCAGCCGGGCCTGGCACTCACCATCTGGATCTTGTCTGCCGGCCGGCCGGCCTCTGGCCCATCCCCAGGGCAGCCCCTCTGTGGCAGCCGCGCCGTGGCCCTCAGGACTGGTGGCCGGGCCCCTGGGTTACTGTTGTTGGTAGAGAAGTTGGCCTTGGGGTCTGGGGCGGCCTGGGGCATCGGTCGAACAGTGGCTGTGGGGGCAGCAGGGGCTGGGGTGCTGGGCGGGGGCAGCAGCAGGGGCACAGGCAGAGGGGCCGGCTCTTCAGGGCTCTGGGCCTCCCGCAGGAAGCGCTGACAGCGTTCCAGGTAGGGCGGGCGCTCAGGCAGCAGGTAGTAGTGGGTGCTGCTGACCTTCTTGCCGTCGCGGACAATGGGGAGGATGCAGGGACCAGCCCGTGGGCCAGGTGCCTGGATCACTTGGGGTGTGGCATACTTGGGGTCAGAAGCGAAGCTCTGGGTGGTGGGCATGGTCTTCCCCGGTGAGCTGGAGAGCCGGGGTGGCAGTGGCGAGCTTCCGGGTGGTACTAAGGGGCTAGGGGTCCTCGAGCCTTGAGGGGACAGGGGTTCCCGGGGAGGCACCCGGGGAGGGGACACAGGTCCAGGCCACCTCCCTAGCTCCTCCTCACCTGCAGGGGCCGGAGAAAGCTCACCACGTGGGCGAGTGGGCCTCGGGGGGATGGGCACACGGGGGGGCACCTGGGGCTTGTCCTCACCGGCTGGGGTGGGAGAAGGGCCCAGGGAGCCCACTGGGCCCTGCAGCTGCCGCATGCACTCTTGCTGCAGCGCCTGGAAGATCTCTGCCGTCTGGGCCGAGCTGGGTGGCTTGCTCCCACCCTGGGGTGGGAGGAACAGATTGTCCTCCAGGGGAGGGAGCAACGGCGCCTGCTCAGGCACAAAGGCGTAGTTGGTTTCACCCTGGCTGGACCCAGCACAGACCCCTGCACCCACCAGGGTGCTGTTGATGGAGCAGACCTCAAAGTCATCCTCATCCTGGGCCACGTCGTCATAGGTGGGAGGCGGAGGCAGCGGCCGTGCGTCCCAGTCCACCACGGGCGTGGGGTGCAGCGGCCGGGGCAGGGCCCGCGTGGGGCTCTGCGGCGGGGTCTTGTCCAGTAAGGAGCAGGCGTCCATGGCCAGCTGTGCCAGTGAGGGTGCGCAGGGCCGTGGGGCGGGGACGAAGGGTTCCTCGCCAAAGTCAATGAGTGTGACCTCGCCTCCACCGCCGCGACTCGTCTTGGTGCCCGGCACCCGAGCTGAGGGCTTTGCGAGCCACAGCCCACGAGTCAGGGCTGGTTTCCGGAGGCCGAGCCTCTTAAAGTCGCTGGACAGGGGTTCCTGGTCCTCACTCACGGGGTCATAGGTTGGCTCTAGGATAGAAAGGGAGAGACCCCGACGGAGAGGCAGTGTCAGGCAAGGGGACAGGGGAAGAAAGATAAGAATCTTCCACCAATTCCCCACTTCCGCTACCCCCAGAGGTTAGCCCCCCAGCCACAGAAACTCTCAACGCATACCGACCCTATTCAAACAGGAGGACTGAACCTGCTCTGGACACTGTCAGCTCTCCAGGGGGCTGATGAGCCCCTGCCTCCATCTTGGCTAGAGCAAGCAACACTCCACAGCTGCCTGACACCCCGACACACAAGACCCCAAATACCCCAGACTCCTGGGCCCCAGTAAGTCACCACTTACCCCCACCCCATTACAGCACGCCATTAGTGCAGGCTGGTGGCTATGGGCAATCGCCTACCACCCAGGGCAGCAGGCACTGTCCTTGGCGAGCACAGAGCTCCTGACCAAGCACCATGAAAGCCCAGACGCAGCCTCCACAGGTCCCAGAGAGTGGGGCAAGGCCAGGTGATGGCGGAGAGGTGGGCGCCAGGACCACACACTTGCTCCAGAAGCCCAGGCTTTTGGGGGTCGGGGGAGAGGCAGGCATACCGGGCCAGATCAGCGGCAAAAGCACACAGCACACACCCCATGCCCATGCCCCCTCCCACCCAGCCAGCCCAGTGGGGCTCTGTACCTTCCAGAAGAAGAGGAGGAATGAGAGGAGAGAGGGGACGGGGGCGGGGGCCAGGGCATCGAGAGCAGCCCCACTTACTCTGAGCGAAGATGGCAGGCTGAGGTGGGCGAGGTGGAGGCTCCCCTGCAAGAAAGGCCATGCGGCGTAGAAGGGGCAGAGGGGGACAGAGGACAGGGAAGGGAAGACAGCCAGATGAGAGGGCAGAGTGTGGAGAGAGACAGAGAGAGGGCAGTGAATAGGGGCGCGTGAACGTACAAACCCAACAGCAATGGGAAGCAGTGGGGCGGCAGGATGGGGGGAACTGTGTTCCGGAACGACAGGCACAGGATCCGGGAGATGGATGAGGCTCCTGGCCAGCGTGAAGCCCGTGGGGTGGTTTTGGCTCGGGAGAGGACAGCAGGATTAGGGGGAGTGAGAAAGCCAGGATCTGAGCATGGCGGGGAGGAGGGCGGAGGGAAGCTGAGGTGGGCAGGCCAGCACAGGACTGGCTGAGGATGCCCACCTCGGCGGATACAGCTGCCTCTCATCTTCCACCCCAGAGCCAGCCGGAGCCAGGGCACAGCTGTCCCCCGGCAGCCCTGACCCAACTGTCCCAGAGCCAGAGCAGCCAGCTCGGCGTGCCCGGAGAGGACACTGCCTCTTCCTGGGCAGCTGACGAACTCGGAGGGAGCTGGGCTCTTACTTTTCACCCTTCCTAGATGCTGGGTGGGTCGGGAGGTGCTCAGTTCCACACTCAGCAGGTCAGGAGGGTCCATGGGGTTTCCCAGGTACAGTCTGTGGGGAGACAACCTGGTCAGGGGGGGCGGCTAGGGGAAGGGAGTGCAGTGGCACCTGTGGGGAAGCCTGAGGAGAGGCCCCAGGCCAGGCAGAGAGTAAAACCGGGGTGCATGCCAGGAACCACCTGGCCCAAGCCCCGCACACAGCTGGGCTGGAAGCACAGAACTTCCAACTCCCTGCAGCTCCCTGAAGACTGTAGCCTAGGGCAGGATGTCATGGAGAGAGGGCAGGGCAGGAGTCCTGAGGGCAGGCTGAAAGGCCTGGGTGGAAGGGGCTCCGAGAATACCCCCCAGGAGCAGAGCAGTGCCAGGGCACCGCCCCCACACCTGGCAGCCACCTGCCAGCACCTTCCTCTGACACACCCGGCTGCACGACCCTGTCAGGGTGGGCAGGAGGCACGCTCTTGCCCCACGGCCAGGTAAAGAGGGGCTGGGCTACCAGGCCTGCTCCCCATTCACCCTCTCCAGCCCTGTGCTGATTGTCAGGCCGCGGGACTTAGTCACTGGGCTGATTAAAGCCCAGAGGAATGGGGCTGGGCCGGCCATAGCACGCCAGGAGCTGGGCAGAGGGCGCCAGGCCTCTGTTCGGAGGGCGGCTACGTACCTCGCCCCAATTCCCTCCCGCCCATGCCTGGCTCTTGGGAGGTAAGAGACGCCAGCTGCTCTCCCAGGGCTTCACGTTCTGGAGTGTGAGGGCAAGGGGGGAAGGCCTGCTTCATGGCGCCTCTCAGGGTAGAACCAAATGACAAACAACGAATGTCAGAAGTCAGAGGAGAAAGGGCTGCCGAGGAGCCCCCTGAGGCCGGCAGAGAGAGGAGCTACCAAGTGGCTCCCTGGGGCAGGGCACTCAGGAAGTGACTAATTCTTCTCCGTGGCCTCCCCAGATGCCCCACAGTGACCTCATCCCTTTGCTTAAAGGAGACTGAACCACCCCCTCCAGGATCAGAGTGAACAGGCAGGTGGGGGTGCTGCCTAAACTTCCTTCTGGAGTTTCCCCACAGGAAGCTCTTTCTCTGCACCCCCGAGTCTGGGAACAGCAGTTCACTTGACCCCTGGGCCAGCAGGCTCAGTCTCCAGGACTCTAGCCACCGAGCAGGGACGCTACGGCACCAACACTAGGGAGCATGACAGCTTCCTTGCTGAACTCCTTCCAAAGGCTCTTCCCAAGTCCGTTCTCCTAAGGTCAGTGTGCCAGGGGTAGATTCCACCAAAGAGAGGTGTGTCTCCAGACCCCAAAGCTCCTAACCCCAGTTGTGCCTGCAGGGAACAGCTTCTGGGCAGTAAGAGACCCTCTGCCCCACGGCTGTGACAAGAACCTTGGAAGCCAGCAAGAGCCTGTGTACCCAGGGAAGGGCTGCTAACTCTTGAGCCATAGGTGACCCCCCAACCCCCAAATGCACTCACTCATCGATCTTGTCGGGGAAGCCCCAGCAGTGGCGGGGGTCACTGTCGCCATGTCCTGTGTGGATGAAGCTATTCTGCAGGGGTTGACTGATGTCCTGGGCCGACAGGCCAGCCACGGAGGTCACCACGTTGCGCGGGAAGGGGCCCACACACAGCGTCCGCGTGTTCTGCCCACGCCACCAATAATTCTCAGCCCTGCTCAAGAGATGATATGGTGAACCTCAGGACATTGTGGGGGGCCCCAAAGAGCGTGGCCCTTTTCATACCAGGCTCTCAGCAATGCTATCTGACCACCTTGGCAGAATGGGGCCTGAGGGCTACGGTCCTGAGACCAGGGGCGTCTGCCATGAGCCCATCTCCCCACAACAGGTCACTCCCCTGGTACAGGGCCCAGCTGTTTGCACACACATTACCCCAAGATACCTAAATGGGTCTGACAGCTTTTCCTACAGTTTACAACTAAGGAAACAGGTTCAAACAAGCGATAGGACTTGCCTAAAGCTCCCAGACAAATCGTGGCAGACTCAGGATTCAAATTCAGTTGTTGGTCTGCAAGCCAGCACCGTTCCTACAAAGCTGCCTCACCTCCTTCCTCCTGGCAAGGCCTGGACTCCCACCCTCTGGCCACCAGACCTTGCTCTTCGGCCCAGTTTCCCAGCATCCTGAGCTGCAGGGTTCAAAGGAGCACCATGGCCTTGGCACTTGGCTTGGAGCCAAGCCCTCCAACCACAGTCTATCTCCAGCACACAGCCCCGCGTGTGCAATAGGAAGAACTCAAAGCAATCCACACCATCGCATCACCAGTTCTGTATCTCCAGTGCCTTCCACAACCTCTAGGCAAGGCTGGGGAACTCTCGCCCTTAACCCCAGCCATCTCCTGGGAAACACTACTCTTGTCTTAAATACAAGGTCTAGAAAGGAACCCAGCTTCCCAGTGTAGCCGGACTGTGGGACCACCAGCCCCTCACTCTGATCTCTGCTGATGCAGACTAAGCCCAGGCCTGGGGCAGGGGTCGGGGCAGGAGGGGACCCTCCAGGACACTTTGAATGGCAGGCTGCAGCTCCCACATCTGTCGCTGGGCTTACACCTGACGACGTGGGCAGCATCTGAGCGGAGGCCGAGGGAAGGACAGCGTCATGCCACTGTGGCGGACACGGGCACATACCCAGTTGAGCCCATCCCCACGGCCAGGAGTATAAAGGTCTCCTCCAAACTCGGCCACACCACAGGGGCTGAGGGGGGATGGAGGCTGGGCCCCTGGAGCCTCCTCCGGAAGGTACATGGCCCCTTGGGAGCAGCATGACCTCAAACCACCCTGCTCTGGAGGTCACAGGTCGAGCCCTAGAGAACAGCAGTGCTTGGGAAGCCAAGAGGTGGGGCAGGGGAGGGCTGGGAGCCTAGCCTCCCTTTCCACAGGGCTGGTGACCAGCACACCACCAGACACAGCAACCCTGTGATTACACCCTGCCCTGGGGTGGGAAGGGCAGGAGAGGAAGGAAGAAGAGAGGACAACACCCAGGAAGCATCAAAGCCCACTGGAAACAGCAGGGCCCTACCAAGGAGAGAAACAACCCCTCCCCCCCAGCACTGTGGTGCCCTGGGGGGGGGGAGGCTGGCTGAGGTTGACATCCACCCATGAAGCAGAGAGAAGACGGACACCTGCCACAAGGGGACCCCCGCTGCTGCTCTCCCCCTCCCCCTGTACCCACTGGCGCTCTCTAGGTTCTGCATGCCTGTCTGCAGACCTCCTCAGATACCCACCCCAGGCTGGACACTGGACTCCACTCTCCACCCCTCTTCAAAGGTGCCCATTAACCTGGGTGACAGAGGCGGCTGAGGCAGAGACGTAGTTCAGCAGAGAATGGAATCACGTCCAAGGCTAGGTGCACCCTGCGACCATGTCCTCCCTGTGGACTCTGAGCAAGGCCAGACTGCCAGGAGGTTCCTTCCTCCACCCCTTGCCTCTTGCTGGCAAAGCCGAAGTCCTCACAAAGTGGCTCTTCCAGACCCACTTTGGAGACTGAGAGACGCCAACTGCCCTCCCCTTATTACAGGTATGGCTGAGGCAAGAGCCCTCAGGCCTGCTGGGAATCCCGACATCATTTCCCACAAATACTCTGCTCCCAGGGGAGGCGAGTTGGGAGTGCGGGGCGTGTGTGAGAAACAGAGACCCCCCCTTGGGAGTTACATCCCAAGCATACTCCGCAGCGGCATCCTCCCGACAAGGCTTAAACATAACCCTTGAGATGGTCGAGGCTCTCCTGTGCTGCCCGCCTACCCCCTGGGAGGTCTGGTGGGACCCAGGCACCAGCGGCTCACATAGGGAGGCCACCCGTCCCCCCTCAGCCTGCACTGGCCCCACCTGCACTACCCCCCTCAAATGGGCCAGAGGCTCCATGGCAGCCGGAGGGTCAGGCCCACCACGGGCAGACACTGCGGCACAGACAGAAGCCCCCAGGGAAAAAGGGCCCAGCACCTCCACCGCGAAGGTTCTATCTCCTGCTGCCTGTCAGCGTCCCGGAATAGGCAAAAAGTCAAGTGGCACCTGGGAAACCAAGGCCTAAGCTGAGAACTGCCTAAGGCTACCCGTGCTCCATCTGGGACCAGCTTGTGGAAATCTCAGCCGCCCATCCCAGTCCAGGCCCAAGGTAGTCCAGTCCAGGAACGGCTGATAAATGTTGCTTAAACATTCTGCTCAAAACACGGCCCCACTCACTCCTGAGTGACCCAGGAGGGACCACCCAGGCCCCTGCTCCGACCCCCCCCCCCACCTGCCACTAGAAGCAGAGGCTCAGGGACTGGGCCAGGCCAGTCCAAGGCCCTGAAGAGGGATTTCAGCATCTGGGGATGAAGGAGACCCCTTCTCTAGTTCTATAAAAACGGGAACATAAGTGCTGTCAACCATCCCAGCTTCCAAGCAAGATTTCCCCGGAAAAGACCTGCTCATCATCTGTCCCTCCACCTACACAGCACCTCACAAACTCGACAGAGCATCTGGGTGTCCTCTCTCTGCCCACTGCCTGGCGCCCCAAGAAGCATTGAGCTGCGGACGGGGGGATCCCAGACTCGACCTGGAAATGAACAGCGGCACCGCTTCTGCAAGGGGAACCCACGGTTGCCAGAGAAGCAGACATAGAGCTAAGAGCCGGCCTAAGAGACCGGGAAGCAGAGAACCACACATAAAAGCCCAGACCCTCCACCGGGAGACATGGAGACAGAGTCAACCAAACAAACAGACATTTGGGCACCAAGAAAACAAGGGGGCAGAGAGCACACAAGCCCACCTCCAAAGCCTCACCGGCTGTCGTGGCCTCCTGTCCCTCACCTCCCACCTCTTGAGCAGCTCCAGGAACCAGCAGGCACTGTGGTCCAAGCCAGCCGTGGCCCTGGAGGAGAGGCCCAGCGAGCCCACACCGGCAGGCAGCGGCAGAGTCAGCCACAGGGGCCAACCAAGGCCTGGGACACAAGGGGTGGGGCAGGGCACCACCTCCGTGCCTCCCAAGAGGAGTGGCTCCCCCCGGGCCCCGCCTGCTGCCCGCCTAGCTATAGTGGAAACACAGGGCAGCAGCTCCAGAGACACACATCCCAGAATACAAGTAGCCACTGAGTCACCCTCTGGGGAACACTGGGCCCCCACTGACAGTGACGGATGGGAAGAAATAAAGACCCAGGGGCTACGGTGCACAAGAGGGGTCAGGTCCAAGGTCCTCAGGCTCCTAGAGATGGGAATGGGTATAGGTCCAGACTTCTGACTTCAGGCCCTGCCATGCCCCTCCAGATGGGCCCTCACCCTCATCTTCCTATTTTCAGAATGCTCCCCAGAGAGCCATGCTTATAATCCCCCATCTGGCCCCCAGCCCCAAATCCAGAGACTATCTTCCTTCCTGACCCAGGAGCCTCTTGCCTCCTAGAAGCTTTCTGCTTCTGTCCATCTCCACTAACTCCCCAAACCTCTACCCCCCACAACTCGTTGCTATGTCATTTGTATTCCCAGATACTGGGCCCAAAGCCTAGGGGAGCCCTGGTCTGGAGAAGAGGTGCTGGGGCCACAATGAGGGCAGGCATGTTCCTCTAGAAACACTCTGGGCTCCAAAGCCCTCTCCATCTCTCTGACTCAACCCAGAAGCTCTCCTCTCTTATCAACCCCCGTGAGGCACAGATTTAACCAAAAGCCCCAGACCCCCAAACCTGAGGCCCAGGTAGAAGGGCCCTGTGGAAAGCAACCCCTGCCCCCATCCCTCCCTGGCCCTGTGTCGCAGAAGCTGGGGGCACAGGGGATTTCCTCTACCTTGCTCCTCTTCCTGATCCTCCATGTTCACCCCCTTCCCCAAAGGCATCTCATGCCTGCCCTGCCCCAACCAGTTCCTCAGCCACTCGGGGGATCAGATAACAGAGGGTGGGGTGAATGATGGGTAGGGCCTCCTGGGCAGAAGGGCTCAAACAGGGGCTGTGGGAAGGAGACATGACTCAGGAGATGCCGCGGGGAGGCAGAGACAAGCATCCCAGGTGTTGGGGGGGCGGGGGGTCAGGAGCAGAGGGCCCTGGGATGGGGACCGGGGGCAAAGGATCCCACGTAGGCAGACCAACAGAGAATGGAGGGGAGCCCCGGGAGGGGGCAGTGGGGCTCAAGGGGAAGACAGAGGCTGCCAGGAAGAGGGTGGGTTTCTCTGGGGGTACTGGCAAGCACCCCGGTGCGTGGCCAAGAGTCCCTGTCCTGAGAGGAGGTGGGAAGGGAAGGGGGAGAAGATAAGAGGAATGTTCAAGTTCCAGAGTCCTGAGCTGCAGCCCCGAGGCCAAGCGGAGCCACCGCCTACGCCTCACCATCACGGCAGCCTGGCTCTGACCCACACAGCCAGGGCTGGGGCCGAGTGGGAAAAGGGTAAAGGAGGTGGTGCTGCGCAGGGAAATTCCCTTGGAGCAGAAGCAGCTGGCACTTAACTGCAGGCACTCATGAGTGAAGCTCCCCACAGCCTGTGTTGTCATGAGCACCGTGGAGGCAGAAGAGCTCTCAGCCAGCAGGGCCCCCACCCCCCACCCTGTGCCCCTCGAGGCAGTGCGGCGGGCAGCCCTACGCACCCTACCTTCCCTCGATGACGGTGATAACATCGTTCACCTGGATGTGCAGCTTGTCTGGTTCCTCAAAGTCCTGAAGGGCCCGCATGTCCGTGGGCTGGGCCTGGGGGCAGAGACAGGTCACTATCCAGCCTAGGCCGGATCCCTGCCCGGGATGTCCCAGCCCCGTGGCACTGGCCTGCCCTCACCTCCAGCAGGAAGTCCCGCAAGGCCACAAAGGTGGGTCTGTCCTCTGGCTTATGGGCCCAGCACTGCACCATGACGTTGTAGATATCCTGGGGGCAGTCCTCAGGCCGCGGCAGACGCTCCCCCTCTCTGTCAATCTTATGCAGAATCTGGCAGTGGTGTGGCGCAGCCTAAGCAGGAGCACAGCCCCAGCTCCTCACCTGCCACCTTCCCTCCAGCCACGGATCCACTGGAGCAGTGGGCCGCCGGGCCTGTGCCCCGGAGAAAAGGTCTATCCCCAGGGGCTTATCCCCGGGTCTCTGACCCTTATCCCCTGGCTGGGGCCTCTGGACAGGTGGCCATAGCAAGGGATAAAAAGGTCAACAAGCCCCCGTCTGTCTCTCTCCTCACCACTGGGGGCCCTTCTCTCTGCTCTGCCATCTGGGAGATCATATGCAGACACAGGGCAGGGGGAACAGGGACCCTAGCAAGTAAGAGCCAGTTCCAACAGGGCCAGATGGGGAGCCAGGAATCCAGTCAAGCCCCACCCGTCCTGTAGGGAGCTCATCTCCAGCCCTTTACCTGACTGCCATTGAGGCCTATCCAGGGCTCCTGGCCATAGGTGAACATCTCCCACAGCGTGACCCCAAACATCCATGTGTCACTGGCATGGGAGAAGGTGCGTGTCTTCAGGCTCTCAGGAGCACACCTGGCAGAGGCAGGGGTCACACAGAAAGCCT
>PITA01007370.1:13193-48310 GCA_004023965.1 Spilogale gracilis
GGATAAAATCTCGGGCTGTTTTCTAATTGTCGTGGGAGGATGACAATTTCCGGATTGGGGGCAGGATCCTAGGATTTGGGTCATTTCAGCAGGAAGGTGTGGGTGGAAAATCTGGACAGGGCCTAGGGAAGAACAGAAATGGCTGGAAACAGTTAAACCGGCTTCACCCAAATATCGCACACTCCCTCTGGGACTCCCTTTGGGTGAGACAGAGATGCCGCAGCAGTGGCACCAGCAGAGGGGCCCTCCCGGGTGGGCTAAGGCACAGAGTGACGGGCAAGCCAGCCTAACAGAACCAGAGACTCTCTCCTGGGGCTAGAGAGCTGGCCCTACCACTCAAAAGGGGTGGGACCCAGGGACAGTCACTCAAGGTCCCCAAGCCTCATGTTCCTCATCTGTGAAACGTGCCTCACAGTGGCTGTTGTCTCACGGTGGCTGCTGTGATGGGACTTCAGAACTTACCACCCAAAGCGGGACGCCTGGGTATGAAGGGGGCGCTACTAATTACTCCAGAACAACAGGCATAGTCCGGAATGTGTGGTCACACGACATATAAAATCAGTTATTAATTAGGGGGATTAGAATGCATCCTGGGTTAGAAGGATCTTCTGGCAAGGAGAACCAGACCTAGTCCTCGCACCCTAAAGCAAGGAGACCACACTCCTTTGGTTGCATCCAGAACCAATGGACCACAAGCACTGGAGAAGCTCACACAGGGCCCAGCACAGGGCCAGGTACCTCTCAGTGTGCAGGTGAGTGCAGGTCAGCCTGCCAGGCCTGCCTGCGGCTGCTAGCTCTACCTGGAAGTACTTGCTAACCAGTCTCCCTGGCTAACCTCCGCGATGATTTCAGGAGCTTCCAACGGAGTCCTCCAGGAAGCCTTTCCAAGCCCCCACAGTACTCAACCTTGTGCATCTCACTACCCGGCACAGGGGCCCAGAGAATTCCGAGATAAATGAGAGGATGGACTGCACACAAGACGGTCACGCCAGGCCCAAAAAAAACAAAGGCTACTGTGGTTGTAGAGGCCTGAAGGCTGCGAGGCCTGCATGTGTGGGGACTGGGATGGGGCAGGATGGGGTCCAGGCCCTGTGAGCCGGCAGCACCTGTCCCTCACCAGGCAAAGGGCACCTTGCGATGCTCTTGCATGACATAGTGGTCGTCATTCTGGGGCAGCGCACGCATCAACCCAAAGTCCCCAATCTTGACCAGGTCACGGGTGGCCAACAGCAGATTTCGGGCGGCCAGGTCACGGTGAATAAAGCGCTTGGACTCCAGGTAGCCCATGCCCTCAGCCACCTGCACAGCGTAGCGGCTCAGAGTACCCAGGAGGAAGTGGCCCTGGTGCTTGCGCAGCCGGTCCAACAGCGATCCAAGCGGCGCCAGCTCTGTCACCTAAGGCCATGGGAAATGCAGGAGGAGTGAGAGTGGCTGAGCCCTGCCCCTCCCTCAGTGCCCCCAAGCTGGGCTCCCAGTCCCTCTCCTGAAGGCCTGAGCCATGCTCCATGCTCCTTCTTGGCCTGCCCTCTGGGGACCTCTAGGACTTCTCTAGCTCCCCAAGCCTCTCCCTCCAGGTAACGTGGGAACCCAAGGCCCTGAAAGAAGCAACCACACAGGCTCAGATTAGAAATTCTAAAAATGAAACTCTAAGGCCAGCCCCTCCTATGAGTGTAACTCTCTGCCAATGAGCACAAGCAAAACCCAAAGATGGACACGGGCTCCAGCAGACACAGGCCCCTAGGAGCCACTCTGCCACATCAGGTGGGGGACCAAAGCGTCCTTCATCAGGATGGAGGGGGCAGAGCACAGTGCAGGCAGGGGGATGGGCAGATCTGGGGGACCAGAGACACTGCCTGAGCACCTGTCCACCGCCTGCAGCACTTACCATCTTCATGGGCGGCGTGAGCACCACACCATAGAGGCGAATGAGATTGCGATGGTCAAGCGAGTGCATGGCGTTAACCTCCCGGATGAAGTCGTCCATGGCCTCAGGCTGGCTCAGCACGTCGGGCTTCAGGCACTTCACAGCCACACTCACCTGCCCAGAGTGTGGATGGGAAGGACTCAGGCCAGGCCCCAGGCCCCAGCACTCTGCACCCACCTGCTCCTCCCTCCAGCTCAGTCCAAACAGCCCTGCCTCAGGTCTGCACGTCAGATGGGTGAGCACGTCACAGGGGCCTGGCTGGGGCAGGGCAGCTGACGGACCTCCCCTGGGTCTCCCCTATCTGGGGGAACGCCCAGTTGAAATAGCAACCCTACAAGAAGAGATGATCAGTGTGATGACAGAATATTAAAAAGCTGTCATAAAATGGAATACTAAAAATGTTTTTGGTATGGAAAATGTTGTAAATACAATGCCAAAAGGCATGCCTGGGTGGCTCAGACGGTTAAGTGTCTGGCTTCGGCCTAAGTCATGTTCTCCAGGTCCTGGGATCGAGCCCCGCCTCTGCTTTTCCCTTTCCCTCTGCATATTCCCACCCCTCCCACCCCTCTGCTTGTGCACACTCTTTCTCTTTAATGAATAAAGTCTTTTAAAAAAATATATATATAGCACCCCCAAAAGTAATATATATATATATATAGAGAGAGAGAGAGAGAGAGAGAGAGAGAGAGAGAGAGCGCGCGCGCCAAAAAATGAACCTATGGTGAGTCACATCAGAAGACTGCTTCCCCTGGAGGAAGAGGATACTCAGTGGAAGGGGCAAGAGGGAGCCTTCTGGGGTGCTGGGCCTGTTCTCTATCATGACTGGGGCAGTGGTTCCATAGGTCTGTGCATACGTAAAAACTCACTAAGCTGAAATACTAACTCTGCTTCCTGAGTGGTAGGATTACAAACAACTGCTTTTTCTTACTTTTTAAAATAATTTCCAAAGTTTTATAATAAGTACATTATTTTTATAACTGAAAAAAAAGAAACAGACGTGTCTAGTTAAAGCTGAGCGTGGAGTCCACAGCAAGCCCTTTTTGGACCTGTGCCCAGCCCCATTCTCATCCCAGTAGAGGGGAAAGATCTGCCTGAGAGGCAGAGTTCGGGGTGGGGGGACCTCTGCGAGAGTCTCTCAGAGGCCTGTCCCTCCGCCACAGCCCACAGGACCAGAGAGCTCACCGTCTTCCCCGAGGGGGCGTCCCACTCGCCTCTGCGCACCACGCCAAAGGAGCCATCTCCTAGCTTCTCGAATAGACGCAGGTCCTTCTCCCCAATGAGGCAAGTGAGGCTCTGCAGGGGCCCCTCTCCTACTGGGCCCCCCGGGGTGGGTGAGGTCTTCCGGAAGGTGCTCTGAGAGTGATGAGGGGGGAACTCAGCCTCCAGTCGCTTTCCACTGAACACCTGTTTGAAGGCAGTCAGGGGCTAGATGGAAGCCTAAGGCCCTGGAGCTGGTCAGTCAGTCCTGCCCCACAGGATCCTCCGCTAGGCCTCCAGAGAGGTCCTGGCTCTGCCAAACTGCCAGGGGGCAGCCGGGCTGGAAGCCCTCCCCCCCTCTGGACCCCAGCCTCAAACAGGAACCCACAGTCTCAATGGGGCATGTGCCAGAAATGGACTGACAGGCATGCAGCTTGTGACTGCTGTGGCCCCACACCCAGCTGTGGGGTCAGGCAGAACCCAAAGCCACTCCAGACCCATCTTCTGCACCACCTGTCCCTTTCTGAACCGCCCCCCCCAGCACAGACTCCGGCCCCTAACCCAAGCAGATGGGCAGGAGCCCGAGGGGCCCTCCACAAACACCTCCCTTTCCATTTTGAGCCCTGGCCCCTTCTCTGGGTTGCCCATTTGGCGCTGTCTGTCTCCACCCTCCCTGGGGAGCTGACTGCCCTTCATCCTGCCAGGGGGAAAGGATAATTTGAGCCTGAGGTTGGACCATGAATGTGTGTGTGACAGGAGGGGAGGGGAGGTGCAGATGAAGCAAGACCTTGCTGGGGAAGGGCCTGGGAAGACAGCTGGGCTTCTGGAGGGGCGCCTAGAGCTGAGAGCTGAGCAAGGAAGACTGGAGGGAACTCTGCAGCCTGGGCTGTGGAGGGAAGGGGCCAAAGGTCAGGGGACAGGAGGAAGGAGGCCCTGAATAACAAAGTTGGCCCCATCAATCTGACTTGGCCATTCGCACTGGGGCATTCAAGGCCTTGGCCTCAGGCCGCAAACTGTCCACTTGGGCCCCTGCCCCTCAAAGGTGGGCAAAGCCTCATCTGTATGAGGTAGGGGGTATCTTCAATCTGAGGGCCTCTTCTAGCCACTGCTCTGTCCTTCCTCACAGTAACTAAACTCCCTTATGTTTGCAAGCAGCCCTCAGCTAACAAGGCCCTTCTCAGCCTTCATTTCAAAGGACCCTCTCCATCGCTCGGTGAGTGAGCTGGACAAGTGCCACCAGCACTCCTACTGAAGAGAGGCCTCAGGTCTGGAGACCCAAAGACCTCCCATGTAGTGGAGTCCACGACTCCTAAATCCCAGTGCACTGCACAGCTCTTCCCTCCTGCCTTTATCCACCCAACAAACTCATCCTTCCCTAAAACCTGGGCAAGGGACCAGGACAGTGTCCCCAGAAAAGGCCACAGGCTCCCAAGAGACAGCCCCTTGGCCAGATCACAGCCAGGAAACCTCTGCTGCCCAATCCTGGTCCAGCTGTTCTGCCCTGCCCACCCCCCACCCCAGCCCTGAGGCCAGAAGCGGGGAGGGAAGGCCCTGGCTGGTTCACTTCCTCTCGCATTGTCTTCCAGACAATGGGCAAAGTTCCACTGAGTCAGACCAGGGACTCACCGCTCCAGAGACCCAAATTAGGGCAAAGGGAGAAGGGGGGGGGCAGGCTGTGGGGAAGGAAGCTATCATCAGGGCCAGATGACCAGAGAAACCCCCTGCCGACTAGGGAAGGTGGGGGACGAAGGAAGCGATGCAAAGATGTCCTGGGTCCAGACAGTCCCCCACCACTCTGCCCTGGACACTGGCCCCAACAGTCAGACAGAAGAAGGGCTCAGGTTATGGTGTACTTGTCAGTGAGCGCCTGTTCCACGCCCAGCGCGACTGCACAGCAGGAGGGGACGGGAATCTCCGCACACAGGCTACTCACATGGCCTCTCCGCTGGGGACCAGACACTTAATTGGGCAGTTCTACAGGCACCCTGCCCAATAAGACCCTGGAGGAGGGAGGACTGAACCAGGTACAGATTTACACCTGCCTGGGAATGGGGGACTTCCCCAGGACTGACCTCACAGGGAGGCCTGCGCGGCTGTCCACCCCACCTCGCTCCTTGTCCACACACCTTGCTCATCCAAGACTTGCGTTTGCACATGGCCTTTCTCCTCTTCACAGCCTCCCACAGCCGCCGCTGGCCTGCGGGGAAGGAAGAGATTCAGATGTTGTTAAGGTAGCTCATATCTCCCCAAGAAGCTGCCCGCCTGCATGCTTCCTTGGTCCCCCTGGGGTGGGTCCACCGCTAGATACTGCCCAGCACAATGACAGCAAGGAAAGAGACCGTTCATTCCAACCAACCAGGGGCCGCAGTTAACCAGACGGCATGCCACGTCTAGGCAGTGGTTCTTGAACTATATGGGGGTGTTTAACCACCAAAACTGAACAGCAGTGATCTTCTTCCAATGCTCAAGGAGAAAAAAAAAATCAAGGTAATGGGTAGAATTTGCCCAATTTTGAGTTTTTTTCCTCCCACTTTATTACATTCCTGACATCAGATACAAATCCAAGCCAAAACTAGCCTATGTCAATGTCTACTTTGGCATGTTATTACTTATTTAGCTATTTTAAGCTGAATGTACTAATTTCTAATGTTCTACAAAGAATAAATACCATGGCTTCTAGATGTTACAATCAGTACTTTATGGATAAATACATAGAAAAGAAATGAGTTCAACTGACACGGCAGATTGGTGCACAGGAAAGAGGACGGAATGAGTTCAGTTGACAGCAGATCTTTGTGAGAAAGAGAGAAAGAGAAAATCAGCAAACCATCTAAGGGTTTTTTATCTTCTCGGGTTCATACGGATCTCTGGGGTTCAGAACGGTGAACAGAGCAGACTCAAGTCCACATTTACAGCGGAGAGGAGCTGGAGGAAATGCATCCCCCAAACATCTGGAAAAGCCAAAAGGGGTGTGTGTTTGATCCTAAGTCTCCAGAGCTCTAAGACTGCATTCTCCTCCAGCTCCAATTCACCTCTCCAGCTGCCAACTGTTCTCTGGGCTCGCTGAGCGCGGCATCTACCTACGGCCATCCAGCCCACCTTGGGGGCTCCCGGACGGGCCGCGAGCGTTCTCTCCTATGCCAACCCAGGCAATAAGGAGGAGGGCTCTTCCATGTGGTCGGCTGTCCTGAGGGCAGAAGAGGTGAACGGTCAGTGGGGAAGCAACCAGCAAGGCCAATGCCCCCACCTACCAGGCCGGCCCATGCCAATCTTCTCCAGGTCCTCATTCTTGACATACTCGAAGTGGGACAGGCGGGTGACATTGAGGTCCTCACGGAGCCGCAGGAAATACTGCTGTAGCTGCACCTCGGACAGCAGCTCCAGCAGCCAGCCTGTGCCCTCCTCCGGCTGCATGCTGCTGCTCCCCAGCCTCTGTAGGGAGAGAAGGGCTCAGGGACCACGGGGTGCGGGGAGGTGGTGGGGGACCCCTCCCCAAGTGCTCTGGGCCCACCCACTTCCTACTAAGCTACTTCAACGAAGGGCTCAAATCACCTTCTTTCGCCCCCCCCCCCCGTAGCCCCGTGCCCCTCTTCCCACCAGCCACAAGGACAGAACTGGGGCAGCTGGAATGCAGCCTGAGCCCTTGTGTTGGGGTCTTAAGCCCAAACTCTGCATCTGCAGCCGAGTGACCAGAGATCCACTGCTCTGTTCTCAGAGGCACAAACCCTTTGAGAACCATGAAAACTATCAATTGTGTCTCCAGGAAAACAGACACATTCTTAACGCAGTTTTCATTTAAAAACTGAGGAGGGGCAGCAGGCTAGCTCAGTAAGTAGAGCATGGGACTTTTTTTTTTTTAATTTTATTTATTTGACAGAGAGAAACATAGTCAGAGAGGGAACACAAGCAGCGGGAGTGAGAGAGGGAGAAGCAGGCTTCCAGCTGAGTAGGCAGCCTGACACAGGGCTCGATCCTGGGACTCTGGGATCACGACCTGAGCTGAAGGCAGAGGCTTAACCACTGAGCCACCCAGGCACCCCAGAACATGGGACTCTTGATCAGGGCTGTGAGTTCGAGCCCCACACTGGGTATAAAGATTACTTAAAAATAAAAAATTTTTAGGGGCACCTGGGTGGCTCAACTTTGGTTAAGTGTCTACCTCCTGATCTCAGCTCAGGTCTTGATCTCACAGTTGTGCATTCAGGCCCCACACTGGGCTCCATGCTAGGTATATATATAAAAAATATATATATTTTTTAGTTGCGGGGGTGCAGGGTCCCTTGAGACCCACCCATAGGCTCTCCAGACCCCGATGGACCCCAGAGAAAGCACTGTAGACCAGCTCAGCTCTGAGTACCACCCAATGCCTGACATCAGCAGAGCCTCGCCCCCCAACCCAAACACCATCCCACAGGAGACCACTCGAGTGCCCGAGAGGACCACACAAGTGGAAGACAAAAGGGGAGCAGAGGCTGGGGTGGGCTTTTATTTATTTGTTTGTTTGTTCGTTTATTTATTTATTTAAAGTTTTATTTGGTTGACTGAGAGAGTGTGCACAAGCAGGGGGAGCAGTAGGCAGAGGGAGAAGCAGACTCCCCTCTGAGCAGAGAGCCCTGACATGGAACTCGATCTTGCGCGATCATGACTGGGCCAAAGGCAGACAGCTAACCAGCTGACCCAGGCAGGCGCACCCTGGGGTGGGCTTTTAGATGCAACTCAAAGAAGCAGCCCTGCTTTGCTCCACTGACCGCTGTCACCACAGACCGCTGCCCGGCGTCATTAAAGCTTTCAATTTTTTCAAGAAATACCAGAACTCTGAATCTAGATGTGAAATCTCGGCACTAAAATCCTTTTTGAAAAGGTAATATACACACATGGTAAAACATTCAAAAGGCACACAGGAGCCACGAATTCTCATTCCCTGCCCTACAGTCACCTATCCCCTATCCCCAAAGCCAGTTGCCATAAATGACTTCTCCATATCCTCCAGACTGTTTCCCCCCCACACCAACATTCAGCCATCAATCATACCACTCTGTTCCTTGTTTTCACTTAACATTACGTCTTTCTCCTGATTTTAATTATGTCAACCAATTCAAGTCTGAAATACACACACACACACACACACACACACACACACACACGTTCTGTGCTGGCGAAGCAAAACCCAAGTGCAGGCTATAATCAGCCAATGGGCCACCAGTGAGTGACCCCTGACCTACACTCTCTGTGGCCCAGAGAAAGAGGACACAGGGGCCCCCCTTGAAACGAAGCAGCCTGACCCACTGGACCCAAACCCATCCTTGTCCAAGTAAGACACCACAGAGCTGAGGGCTGACCTGCCTTTAGTCCCCCACCAAAGAAGAGCCATGAGAGGGAAACCAGTGATCCCTCAACCACCCCACCCCAACAAGCCTTGGTGGTCCCCAGCTCTCATCACTGAGTGCATTCTGAGAAGGAGACACTTGCAGCTCAGGCCTAGGATATGCCTCTTGCCTCCAAAGCTCCCATGGCACTGCCAGCCCGGTGCCTGGACTTCAGACCTCCTCACCTCCCCAGGCAGCTCAGGGCAGTACAAAGAGTAACGGGGGGTGGGCCCTCAGTTCAAACCCAAGCTCCCCCACCAAGGCAGCTGGGCCATAGGGGGGTTTCCAAACTTCAAGCTGTGACCCTTGACCCAGATGGTCCCTCGGGGACATTCTTGGTTGTCATCGTGTTGGGGGCCCATAAGAGACAAGAACACAAGTTATCCTGTAATATACATGGCAATCTAACCCACTGTCCCAAATCCCACACAACTCAGCTCATACAGGTGAAAACCTGGCTTATAACCTTCCGAACCTAGAACCGAATCCCATCTTACCTGTGAACAACAAAGTATTTTGCAGTTTCAATACACACTGAATCATCCTCGAATGGAACTAATGCGTAAACTGAGGGAAAACTGGCCTTTGGTTTCTTCAGAACTTACCAAAAGTTGTTCGCTAGTCAGAAAAACATCACTGAAGGCAACCCTCCTTTATGATTTCAAAACTGCCCCCTCAGTCAGCACCTGCAGGCGCTGCCTCTACACGGTGGCTCAACTGGAGGTCTCCACGCTGACTGCTTCCCATCAGAATGTCTGGACATATCAGAGTACCTGACCTGTCACCCTCACTTCACTTCTCCTTCATACTACAGGTGACATCACGTTGACAGACTATACACACACGGTAAAAAGGACATATTTCTACTATTTTTGTTGAAGAAGAATAACAGTAAAAATAACTCCCACACCTGACCCCCACTCATCATATGCCAGGTACGGTTCTAAACATCTACGCACATTAACTCACTTCTCCTCAACAAAACTATCTGTTACGCACAACGGAGTGTGGATGTGAGAGGGCAGGACACTGCTGCTTTCCAGAGAAGGCCCCAAGGGTGCACTGTGAAAATCACCGACCCAGGCTGTAGTGGTCGGCAGCCTGGCCAGGCAGGGCCAGCCAGTACCCTGTCCATCACTACCCTGTCCCTGGAGCAAAGGGACCGCACCCCCAACATGTGCCTGCCAGTGGTGCAAACAGTCTAAAGACCCCCTCCTCTTCTTGCCCGGGCTCCAACTCTCAGGGCTCCAGGCTCCCTACTCCCACTCTCCTCTGGAGGCAGCTGCTCCTCAGAACAGCTCAAAGCCATGTCCTGGGCAGTCAGGACTGGGGAAGATACAGAGCCCTTCCCCCGAAGCTGCTCAGAAAGCACAGTCCTGGCCTGTCTGTTTTCCCCGAGACACCAGTGAACACATCTCCCTACTCAGCTGGACACTCCCTTCCCTACTCTCCAGCTCCAGGAACAGGGCTGCTCTGCGTAGGGGTGTACAGGGAACTGGAAGAACACTGGGATCCCAGTGAGAAGAAAGCAATTGGGATCTCAATCCTGACTCTACCACCAGGCCCAGGGTGAGTCTGGACAAGCCCCCTCCTCTCCGCTAACTGCCCCTTCCACAGCAAGTTTCTTTGTCTGTGGAGCACAGGGAGGGCACTAACCCGGCTTCCCCCCCCCACCCTGCTCACACTCTCCAGTCCTGTGTGTGTCTGGCCCCCAGCACACCCGCAGCCCCACACCTGTGTCTGACGCACAGCGTGGTGCTCTCCTGGCATGCACACTTCGCGCGTATATTTTTCTAACACACGAACCAACCAGAATGCAGCAGCCAAGGGGACAGGCCCTGAGCCCCAAACCCCTATCAAGCCCTGAGCTATTCCCAGTCCTGTACTCTGCCCCTCAGTGAAGTGCTGGCTCTGCAGGGGTGCTGACCCAGTCCCCAAGTCAGTCCTGTCCAAAACCCCAGCCCCCACTCACTGTGTACAGGCGTCGCCGTAGTCTGGCCAGGAGGGGGAAGGAGAGCTCTAGGCCAGGAAACCGACGAGCTGCTGGCATCTCCACGGAGTTGGACCCCCTGACCAGGTCACAGGCCCAAGAAGTGGGGGAGCAGGGGCTTCGGCTCCTGAATTCAAGGTTCTGCCCAGAATGGAAGCTGACCAGAGGTCTGCCTGGGGAGCTCCCCAAATCCCACACCAGGGGTGGGGAACGGGGCAGTAGAACAGGGTGGGCCCCTCTTCTCTGCTGCACAGCTGTTTCCACAGCTGGCTAGTCTGGCAGGAGCAGGTTAGCTCTTCTCTGGGCTGGCTGCAGCCTGGGTCCGCTGTCCTGTTTCTCTGACTTCTCTTCAGTGCAGTGGTCACAGCTCAGCCTTACTCCCTGGCTCCCCCGCCTGACTGCCCTCCCTCTCTCCTCCCTCCCTCCCCAGCTGAGCAGCTCTGACACTGGCTGAAAAAGGACCTTTCTGAATCACTGCCAAGAGGGTGGCGGGAATGGGGGGACTCTTCCTCTCAGCTACCCACGCTGGCCCCCCTGCCTCCCCATACACAAGGCCCCCTGTCTCTGGCTTCCACCCCAACCCCCATAGTTGCAGACAGCTCCTGTGATTTTAGGGTGGGGGCTATGTGAATCAAGCAGCAATGTACGAAGAGGGGCTACAGGCTCCCATATGGGCTTGTCTGGGGCTGTGGGGACTAGAAGACGGCCTGAGTTGGGGGCTTTGGCCCCAGATAGTCATTCTTGGGCCCTGTAGGCAGACCCTTCAGAGACCCTCCCCCATCTCCAAGTCCCAGCCTTGGCTGGGCGTCTCCTGGCTCAGACCCTAATGTGGCCCTGTTACCCTGGTGCCCGACGGAAATAGGAGGCCGGCAGCCTGCCAGAGTGGGGCAGTCCAGCCAAGAGTGAGGGGGAGTTGTGGGGGTAAGGAATCTCCACCCCCTCCCCTGGGGTTGCCTTGCACTGCCCACAACATCCAGGGTGCCTCTTCCCCCAGACCAGCTGGCTAAGATCCAAAGCCCCCTCAAAACAAATATGCCCCCAGACCCTACTGGGATGTGCCCACCCCAAAGCAACAGGGTTCCAGACTATAGGATGTTTCTTGCATAGCACCCCCACACACAGACAACAGCTTCAGCTAAAAGGAACTGGAGACACTCCATCAAGCCCCCATAGGCCCCCCATGTTCCTACAGCTGACAAATGATCCCTCTGCCCCTCCTCAAGAGTGCCAGCTGCTCTCACACCCCCCTCACTACAGCCCCCAGACACACCTGACAGCTGCAGGAAGTCCTTGCAGTCTCCCTCAGCAACCCCTCCCCACTCCCCAGCAGCCATGCCCAGGGAGCCCACTTCTTGTACACTGCTCTCTTGTCCCTATCCAGCTGGCTACTGGCTCTGGGAACTCCAGCTGGCTGATGGGGCAGGCAGCTGGCTGAGAATTTTGGGGAGTTAGCATCGTAGGCTCTCTTTCCAGGGCCTCTCTTAGGACTCGACCTTCTTAGCAGGGAGGTTGACCTGAAAGGTCAGCCATTTCCTGCCCTGACCCCAAGGTGGAAGGGGGGGGAAGATAAGTAGGGGGTGTAGCTATTATTGGTGGACACTCCCAGCACTCAGTCCCTCTTACCCAGTCCCATGTCATCTACCACCCGAAGCTTGTGGGGCCAGCCGGGTAGAGCCTCCCCTTGGTCCAGTGAATCACCAGTCTGAGACTGGGGTCAGAGCTAACAGACAAGATGAAGTCAGGCTGAGGTCACACTGGAACTGACTTTTCCCCAAATCCCATCAGACAATGTCCACAGCTCAGAGAGGCCTACTGCCTACTTCCCACCAGGCACCACCCCGAAGGAGCCCCAGGGACCTGACTTTAGGGAACAATTTAAGTAAAATTACTCCCTCTACTGTAAGTTAGGGGCTGCTGGATCAGAATGGCCAGATTAAAAATTCTAGTTACCCCCAAAATATGTGCCCCAAATCCATCAGAACCCCACACCTAACTCTTCCCTTTGATGTCAGGTAAGAACAAGCCTCAGCAGCTTCCTCAGCAATCCAGCTGGAAAAGGCTGTGAGGAAAAGCATGGTCAGAGGTCGGAGCTCAGGCCAGTCCTTGGACCCCTTTTCCTACCCTGGAAAACACCCTCCACCTTTTCCGTCCCCCTTTGTCCTGTCAGATACCGCCCCCTGCTGACGGAGAGAGAAAGTGCTTGATCTCCCAGAAGGGAAGCGGGCCCCACAAATACAGCGATCATCTTCTCTAAAGCAAACAAGGACGTTTAGCTTGATATGCATGCATATTCGGAAAGTAAGCAGGAATGTCCAGGGAGCAAGGACTCAGTGCCCATAAAAGACTACACCCAAATCCTGGCACTGCTCCTGGGGGCCCCATGGAGGGCTGAAGAAAGCCCAAAAGGCAGTTTAATTGGATCCCTGAGAAGCCAGAGACACTGAGGCAGGTGGCAGCATCAGTAATTCACCACCAATCACTGACCCCTCACTGACCACAGACACACACTAACACCTCCTTACCCAGCCCCTGAGCCCCCCAGGATCCCAGTCGGGGCCCAGAAGCACAGACACTCCTCACTCCTGAGAAGCTGCTGCAGAGCAAAGCTGGGCCCCCAGTTCACTGGCAGATGATGGGATCTAGGACCCGGGCTAACCCCCAGGCTTCTCCCATTACCTGTGGTCCCTCCTCACCCCCAGCCAGGCGCTGATATGCAGATCTCTCCCCCATGGCACCCACACTCCTGGCGCTTGGGCCGGGGAGGGGAGCAGAGCCCTCCCGCAGCCCCCGCCCCTCCGGTGGCAGCGGCAGCAGCAGCGTCACTGCCCTGCGTCCTGAGGGACCGAGTCTCCAGCATCCTCCAGAAGGAGGGCAAGGGGTTGCTAGATAGAGCGCCTCAACCAGGGAGGCCGGTCCAAGGCCCCCAGCCTCTCATATGCCCCAGGCTGGCCGGCCAGAGCCCGAGCCCAAGCCCAGAGGGCCGCGGTCGCCCCTCCCCCAACCCCGTCCCCAGCCTCCATTCCGAGGAGCCACCGCCTTGCCGCCTCCCCGCCTCCCCGCAGCACCACCACCGGCTGACCCCTGCAGACAGCCAGGTGCCGCAGCTGCCGCAGCGCGGCCCCACCTCCAAGGACCGCAAGGCGGCGGCGGGTCCCATCGGCCCCTAGGCTACCTCCAGGGCCCCAGAGCTCCCCAGCCACCAATTAGGTCCTGGGGATTCAAAAAGGAGCCCCTATTCCATAGGAGGTCCGACCAAGAAGCTCACATGAGAGGAGTCCTGACCTGACCTGAGACACACCCCCCCTTGGGGCCTGATGCCTATCCCTGCACCTGCCCGGCTTCCACACCACCGGGTTCCAAGCATGTGCCCACCTGCCCGGCTCCCCGCTGCTCAGCTCGGCACTCCACTCCCTCAGCGCCCGGGAACCTGCCCAGCCCTGCCGTGGAAGCCACGCCTCCAGCACCCGTAGGGAGACCACAGCTCGCCCCAGCCCCACGCCTCTTCCCAGCTCGGCCTTGACCTCTCCCTGTCTGCTTCCCCCCACCCCCTCCACCCCCAGGATGCAGAGGCTGTGTGCCTGAGAGCTCAGAGCAGGGCACTACGCCGGGGCTGACCTCTGGCCTCAGATGAGTGCCTCCAGTGCCCACACTCCCCACGGGAGGAGGTGCTCCAACACGTGCCCACGCAGGGCTCTGCCATCCAGCGCTGGGGTGAGGCCACTGCCAGCAGAGGAAGTCCAACTGCTGAGGCTGCTCCTCTCCCACCAGCCCTGATGCCCCAAGGTGCCCCATGCACACCCTCTCATTCTGCAGGCATCTGAAGCATCCACTGACTCCTTAGTGCCAGGTATTTAGGGCTGAGCTCAGGGAACCCTCCCCTTCTGGCGCTGGGGCAGAGGAGGAGGAGGATGCTTAGATACCTGCCCCCTCCCTCAGCCCCCTCCCCCAACAAACTCAACCTCAAGACTGAGGATACTAGGTGTGATCCTACGAGGCTCACTCCCCTCACAAGTTCCTTCTCTACCTTGAAGCATGCTGGAGTAGGGAGGGGATGACCCTGCCACGCAGGGGATCTATTGAGGCAGAAGTTCCGGGGCATCTTACCAAAGCTATAGCAGAAACTAATTTTGTGGGAAGCTGTAAGAACCCCAAGCCAGGAGGCTGTGCTGACCCAAAGTTAGAGAAAAAGAGGCTGAAAATGCCAGGCTCATCACTGGATGAAGGGTCTGATCCAAATCATTTCTCCTTCCTGCTTTCTCCTTACCTCCTCCTCCCATAATTCCCCTGCTTCCTAACGCCATCCTGCTAAAAGATATCCTCAGGATCCAAACTGCCTCTAGACTTTGGGGAATCCACCCTATATGTATACCTCTAAGGTCTATAACCTGCCCCTGTATCTCTAAAGGGAGTTGGGAGTGGCCAAGAACCAGATTGCCTCCGCTGTCCACTTCCTTCCCCCAGCCTCTCCAGCAGCATCAGTGAAGTGATAAATCCACACTGAGGAGCAGACATGACATGTAATTTCCGGCCAAGAGATTTTTCCAAAACAATCTACCGTATTCTTGGGAATATATGCCAACTTCACCTCAGAGCCAGCCCTTTCCCACCCCCGCTCTCCCTCTTCTCTAAGCCCTGGAGGGAAAACAACATATTGGGGAAGGGGAAAGGGCTTATAGTTCCTCTCCCAGCCAGAGGATTCTCTTGCTTCTACATTCCAGCCCCACCAAGCCCAGTCAGCTTCAACTCACCCTCAAGCTTCTGGACCAAAGCCAGTCTGGCTCCCCTTGGGACCTCATCCCAGAGGGAACTGCAGCAGGCAACCCCACACCTTCAGGTCAGCCCAGGTCTGACATCACACTGGTCTAGGGAGGAGGCTGGCCTGGGGCCAACAGAGAGGGGGGTGATTCAGACACACACCATGGCTGTCCACACCCTCTCCATTTCCAGGACGCAGGGGCCCAGCCCCTCCCAGGAGAGCTTCACAAGCTGCAGTTCTGAGGAGAGGCAAAGCTGAGGTATATTGGCTTAGTGGTGCTAGGCCCACAAGCCCCAAGTCCAGCCCCAGAACCTCTTCACCCTTCTCCTTAACTGCTGATATTTCCCAAAGACTTCTGAACTCGCCCCTCCTTCTCCTCTCAGTGGATGCTCTGCTCTCTGGGTGTCACTTTCTCTACTCCTGGGGCTCCAATTACCATGTGCTCTATCTCCATTTCTAACCCCCTGACGCTCTAGGCCCATGTTTCCAGACAGTTCCAGGACAGTTCCACCAGGAGGATGCACAAGTACCACAAATTCTATATATCCAAATGGAGCTCATGAGCACCCTCTTAAAGCTAGCTAACACGTGCTCCTATATCCTGACTGAAAATATCACAGGCCAATACTGGCCACCCAGGCTAGAAACCTTACCGCCACCTCCCCCAACCATAACTCCCTACCTTCCCCACTGGGCAGGCCACAAAATTCAACCAATACCAATGGATCAAGAATTAGACAGACCTCAGCTTAAATCTTGGCTCTGTCACTTTCTAGTTGGGCAACTTTGGGGCAAATGACTTAACCTCTAAGATTCAATTTCCTCATCTGTAAAATGCGGATAACCAGCACCTCCTGCGTAGAGTGCCAATTCTGTGGGATAATGAAAAGCATACTTAGCACAGCACCTGGCATATACCTATTGCTTTATTGTCATCTGAAGACCCCCCTCCCCCGCTTCTATCCTTCTGCAACTTCTCAATAAGCCAAATACAAGGCCCTTCAGGATCCACTCCTTGCCTATTTGTCTACCTCCATACCATATCATTTTCCTCAAATATCTCCATATTCCGACCAAAGCAAATACATGCCCTTCCCAATACAAAATCTATGTGCAGAAATGAGTTGCACATACACTAACAATGAGACAGAACAAAGAAAAATTAAGAAGTCAATCTTACAATTGCACCAAAAACTGTAAAATACCTAGGAATAATCCTAACCAAGTTTAGGCAAAGAACCTATACTCAGAAAATTACAGAACACTCATGAAAGAAACTGAGGAAGACACAAAGAACTGGAAAAACATTCCATGCTCATGGATTGGAAGAACAAATATTGTGAAAATGTCTATGCTACCTAGAGAATCTACACATTCAGTGTAATCCCTATCAAAATACCATCAACTTTTTTCACAGAGCTAGAACAAATAATCTTAAGATCTGTATGGAACCAGAAAAAAACCTGAAGAGCCAAAGGAATGTTAAAAAAAAGAAAACCAACGCTGGTGGCATCACAATTTCAGACTTCAAGCTCTATTACAGAGTTGTAATAATCAAGACAGGATGGTAGTGGCACAAAAACAGACACAGAGATCAATGAAACAGAACAGAGAACTCAAAAATGGAGCCTCAACTCTATGGTCAACTAATCTTTGACAAAGCAGGAAAGAATATCTAATGGAAAAAAGACAGTCTCTTTGACAAACGGTGTTGGGAAAATTGGACAGCCACATGCAGAAGAATGAAACTGGACCATTTCCTTACACCATACACAAAAACAGACTCAAATGGACGAAAGACCTCAATGTGAGACAGGAATCCATCAAAATCCTAGAGGAGAACACAGGCAGCAACCTCTTGGATCTCGGCTGCAGCAACTTCTTGTAGACATGTCTCCAAAGGCAAAAATGAACTACTCAGACTTCATCAAGATAAAAAGCTTTTGCACAGCAAAGGAAACAATCAACAAAACCAAAAGACAAGCAACTGAATGGGGGAAGACATTTGTAAATGACATATCAGATAAAGGGCTAGTAACCCAAATATATAAAGAACTTATCAAACTCAATGCCCAAAGAATAATCCAACCAAAAAATGGGCAGAAGACATGAACAGACGTTTCTCCAAAAAAGACATCCAAATGGCCAAAAGACACATGAAAAAATGTACTCAGCATCAGGGAAATACAATTCAAAACCACAACTAGATACCACCTCACACCCATCAGAATGGCTAAAATTAATAAGTCAGGAAATGACAGATTTTGGTGAGGGTATGGGGAAAGGATAACCCTCCTACTGTTTGGTGGGAATGCAAGCTGGTGCAGCCCCTCTGGAAAAAAGTATGGAGGTTCCTCAAAAAGCTGAAAATAGAGCTACCCTACAACCCAGCAATTGCACTACTGGGTATTTACCCCAAAGATACAAATGTAGTGATCTGAAGGGCACCTGCACCCCAATGTTTATAGCAGCAATGTCCACAATAGTCAAACTATGGAAACAGCCCAGATGTCCACTGATAGATGAATGGATAAAGAAGGTGGGGTGTGTGTGTGTGTGTGTGTGTGTGTGTGTGTGTGTATACACATACACAATGGACTACTACTCAGCCATCAAAAAAATGGAATCTTGCCATTGGCAACAATGTGGATGGAACTAAAGTGTATTATGCTAGGCAAAGCACATCATCCAGAGAAAGACAATTATCACATGATCTCATTGATATGTGGAATTTAAGAAACAAAACAGAGGATCATAGGGGAAGAGAAGAAAAAATAAAACAAGATGAAATCAGAGAGAGAGGGGCGCCTGGGTGGCTCGGTTGGTTAAGCGACTGCCTTCAGCTCAGGTCATGATCCTGGAGACCCGGGATCGAGCCCCACATCGGGCTGCCTGCTCGGCGGGAAGCCTGCTTCTCCCTCTCTCACTCCCCCTGCTTGTGTTCCCTCTCTGCCTGTGTTTCTCTCTGTCAAATAAATAAAATCTTTAAAAAAAAAAAAAAATCAGAGAGAGAGATAAACCATAAGACACTCTTTTTTTTTTAAGATTTTATTTATTTGACAGAGAGAGAGATCACAAATAGGCAGAGAGGCAGGCAGAAAAAGAGGGGGAAGCAGGCTTCCTGCTGAGCAGAGAGCCCGACGTGGAACTCGATCCCAGGACCCTGAGATCATGACCTAAGCCGGAGGCAGAGGCTTATCCTCTGAGCTACCCAGGCGCCCCCAGAAGAGAATCTTAATCATAGGAAACAAACTGAGGGTTGCTGAAGCAAAGGAGGATGAAGGGTGGGGGGTAACTGGGTGATGGACATTAAGGAGGGCATGTGATGTAATGAGCACTGGGTGTTATATAAGACTGATGAACTGGAATGCCTGGATGGCTCAGTTGGTTAAGCATCTGCCTTCGGATCAGGTCATGATCTTAGAGTCCTGGGATCAAGTCCCACATCAGGCTCCTTGCTCATAGGAGAGCCTGCTTCTCCCTCTGCCTGCCGCTTCCCCTGTTCATGTGTTCTCTTTCTTTTTGACAAATAAATAAATAAAATCTTAAAAAAAAAAAAAAAGACTGATGAATCACTGAACTCTACCACTGAAACTAATAATATACTATATGTTAGCTGAATTTAAATTTAAAAAAAACTTTAAAAAGATACTTGCCCTTCCCTAGACATACTCCCTCTTTAATGTCTCTGAGCTATTCTCTTTGTGATGGCCCTTCTCTTTGTCTACATGATGAATTCCTACACATCCCTCAAGACCCACGTCATCTCCTCTGTAGATTGCCATTTCCTACTGCCAAATGGTTATTTTTGCTATTCTTTTCATGTTATTGTTAAAATAATATTTAAAAGCAGGAATGGGCGGGCGCCTGGGTGGCTCAGTGGGTTAAAGCCTCAGCCTTTGACTCAGGTCATGATCTCAGGGTCCTGGGATCGAGGCCGTTGGGCTCTCTGCTCAGCGGGGAGTCTGCTTTCTCCTCTCTCTGCCTGCCTCTCTTCCTGCTTGTGATCTCTTTCTCTGTCAAATAAATAAATAAAATCTTTAAAAAAATAAAATAAAATAAAATAAAATAAAATAAAAACAGGAATGCTATAAACACATAATATAGTCAACCCTTGAACAACATAGTGCAGGTCCACTTATATGTGGATTTTTTCCCATAAATATAGTATGGTACTGGAAATGTATTTTCTCTTCATTATGATTTTTTGTTTAAAGATTTTATTTATTTGACAGAGAGAAACACAGCCAGAGAGGGAACACAAGCAGGGGGAGTGAGAGAGGGAGAAGCAGGCTTCCCGCCGAGCAGGGAGCCCGATGTGGGACTCGATCCCGGGTCTCTGGGATCATGACCTGAGCCGAAGGCAGTCGCTCAACCAACTGAGCCACCCAGGCGCCCATTCATTATGATTTTTAATAACATTTTCTTTTCTCCAGCTCACTCTGTTTTAAGAATACAGTATATAGTACACACAACATACAAAATATGTGCTAAAAATTGACTGCTTATGTTACTGGTTAAGTTTTCTAGTGAAGAGTAAGCTATCAGTAGTTAAGTTTTAGGGGAGTCAAATATTATGTGCAGATTTTCAACTGTTTGAGTGGGGTCAGCAGCCCCACGCCCAATGTCGTTCAAGAATCAACTACAGGGCGCCTGGATCATGGGGATCATGACCTGAGCTGAAGGCAGACGCTTTAACCCACCGAGCCACCCAGGCGCCCTGAATGTAATTTTTTTTTTTTAAGATTTTATTTATTTATTTGACAGAGAGAAACACAGCGAAAGAGGGAACACAAGCAGGGGGAGTGAGAGGGAGAAGCAGGCTTCCCGCCGAGCAGGGAGCCCGATGTGGGACTCGATCCCAGGTCTCCAGGATCATGACCTGAGCCGAAGGCAGTCGCTTAACCAACTGAGCCACCCAGGCGCCCCTGAACGTAAAAATTTTTAAATCATCCATCACGTTCTAATCCTTAATGGGTCACTAGTCTTAAAACAATCTGTGTTAGTATCTAATTCTACTGAGAGAGTTCTGCACACAAACTTCTACTATGGTTTGTACCTTGTAAAATCACCATCTGTTTTTACCTGTCAGCTTACAGGCAAAAGCTGGCAAGGTACCTGGTCAGAGGAGTTTGCTGAAAGGGACTTCAAATCCTTATGGGACCCTGGGAAGAGGAGGGCTGCCTTACTTCCGACAGATACGAAGAATAAGGGTCACTGTCTCCCTACCTCCACTTGCCCTGGCTGGGTTCCCTCCCAGTATTTCTAATCCAGAAAAGCAAGCACCATTATGGAGAAGGGGGCTGCCAATCTCATTACAAGGGCTCCCGTCCCAGGGCCACTAAGCTACTTTACTGCCGTAAAGCCAGTTCAGCACCAGTCCCTCCGGCAGACAGAGGGAGCCCCTAATCGGCCTTCAGAAGGCTGCATTCTCACTAGACTCTGCAGGGAGAGCTGAAGTACACAACACCACAGCGCTGATGGGAAGGAAGTGGAATTGTCAGGCATCCCAGCCTCACCAAGGGGAGGGGGGCGAGGGAGTGACAAGGTGGGAAGGCAGGACACAGAAGTGGGGACCCAGATCAGACACATGGACCCGCTATGCCTCATCTTCTTCGTCTACAGCAGAGGTGTGACTTTCAGAGAAGAAAGGAAAGAATCTTACTAAACACCACTGCGCAGACCCACACCGGACTCAACACCTCCCCACATGTACCAACTTGATCTTGAAAGTGTTCTGCTCCAGCTCAAGACTGGCCTGCTGACCCTGACACCCAGAGACAGGACCCTGAGAGCCCGAACACATTCGTGGAGCATTCCTCCCACCAACAGAGCCCCACTCCTATGGCAGTAGATAAATTCCAGCAGCTGTCTGGGTTTTGTGCACACGCACCCCAGGCGCATCCTGGTGCCAGGGCTGGGATGCAGGGTTTTGCAGAGAGCCGCCTCTTGCCAATCCTCTGGCCCGTGCATCGTCATCACAGCACCCAGTGATGCAGTGACTCCCGGGAAGGGGCGAGGGAGGCGGTCCAGCTGCTGGCAGCCAGCCACTCCCAGAACTCTTCCAGGGCTGGGCAGGGGCTGCCCAGCTGGTGCTCTGCCTGCCGGTTCAGGCCTCGCCCCACCCCCACCCCTTCAGCAAGAGCCTAGAGCTGAAGGGGCCTATTGTTGAGCCCCAGAGGTAGGGTGGGGAAAGAAGCCAGAGCTGTGACTGACTGGTAGGGCATTGATCCTGCCAGAGGGACTGCTCCACCCCTCTGGACCACGTCCACAACCAGAACCCCAGGAGCAAGCAACATCCAGTGCTGGACAGGCAGCAGGGCGCAAGAGAGGAAGGGTCTGAACCTGGGAGCCAAAGAAATGTTGAACTACTTCTCACCCACTATAGCCTGCCTCTGCACTTTAGCAATAAGGGAGAGACCCTGAAAGGGGAAGGGGCTTGCCCAGTTCAATCCACTTACAAAGCTATCATCCAGACCTGGGGGAGATCAACAGTTCAGAGTGGTGGTGATTCTTTTCTAGCCACAGACGAGTAGCCATGCCAGGGTCAGGGACAAATAAAGGTAAGGGGCCAGGAGAGGAGACCCTGCCTTATTAAGAGCCACAGCAAAGGGGCGCCTGGGTGGCTCAGTTGGTTGAGCGGCTGCTTTCAGCTCAGGTCATGATCCTGGAGACCCCAGATCCAGTCACGCATCAAGCTCCCTGCTCGGCAGGAGGCCTGCTTCTCCCTCTCACTCCCCCTCCCCCTGTTTGTGTTCCCTCTCTAGCTGTGTTTCTCTCTGTCAAATAAATAAATAAAATCTTTAAAAAAAAAAAAAAAAAAAAAAAGAGCCACAGCAAAGAGGAGACAGGCAGAGAAAAGTAGGACCAGGTGTTCTCACACCCAGTGGAGGCCCTTGGCTCTGGGGCTTCCAGGAGGCACTGATGCTGAAAGAAGAGACCAGGCCAAAACCCTCGCTCCATCCCTCTCCTCAGTCACTCAGCATGTACCTACTATGTGCTCACTCTGTGCTAGGGTTTGAGGGAAATAAATAGGAAGAAGTTACAGTCTTGGTCCTCAAGAAGACACTATGTGCAGGTTCTTTTCTTTTTTAATGGAAAGCAATGATTGTTTAGTTAATTAATTTGTTTGTTTGCTTGTTTCTAGTAATCTCTACACCCAATATGGGGCTCAAACTGAAGAGCCCAAGATCAAGAGATAGATGCTTACCCCACTGAGCCAGCCAGGTGCGCCTATGTGCAAGTTCTTCAAAAGATTTATCTAGGGCGCCTGGGTGGCTCAGTTAGTTAAACCACTGCCTTCGGCTCAGGTCATGATCCCGGAGTCCCAGGATCGAGTCCCGCATTGGGTTCCCAGCTCCGTAGGGAGTCTGCTTCTCCCTCTGACCTTCTGGCTTCTCATGCTCTCTCTCACTCTCTCTGAAATAAATAAATAAAATCTTAAAAAAAAAAAAAAAAAGATTTAAAAGCTTTATCCAGGGGTGCCTGGGTGGCTCAGTGGGTTAAGCATCCAAATCTTGACCTCAGCTCAGATCTTGACCTAATTTTTAATTAGCTCTAATGAGCTTGATCTAAGATCTAATGATCCTGATCTAATTATTAATTAACTTAATTTAAAAACAACAAAAAAAGCTTTGTCTTCATTGACTGATTATAAACTTCCCTTTACTACTCTGCATTATCCCTGTTTTACAGATGAGAAAACTGAGGTTTGGAGAGGTGACTAGGGTCACACAGAGAATAAGACAGGAAGCCAGATCTCAGCCCCTATGCAACTATACACTGAATTTCTTGGCTCAAAGATGTGGGCCCAGTGTCCTAGCATTAAAAATATACTGAACAGGGGCACCTGGATGGCACAGTCGTTAAGCATGCGCCTTCGGCTCAGGTCATGATCCCAGAGGCTGGGGGATCAAGCCCCACATCGGGCTCCCTGCTCAGCAGGGAACTTGCTTCTCCCTCTGTGTTCCCTCTCTAGCTGTGTTTCTCTCTGTCAAATAAATAAATAAAATCTTTAAGTGTGTGTGTGTGTGTGTGTGTGTGTGTGTGTGTGTGCATACACTGAATGAATTCAGGACTTCTGTGAGGAAGTTTAAAGAGGGGCTAGAGATTCCAGGAAAAAACAATAGATTTCATGGCCACACATAATTCCACTCCTTCCTGAAACCCCACCAAAACTACAATTTTAAAAAGAAAAAATAAAAATTTTAAGAGAAATTTTCTGAACAGCAGAAGTCCCTAAAGATGGGAAGAACAGCAGAAGAAACAACTACAACAAAACTTTGGAAGCTAGAAAGCAGCTGGGCCAGTGAAAAGTGGGAGTCGAGTTGAGAAAAATCACAACCACAACCCCCAAGGTGAAAAGCATCTGACTGACTCCACAGAATCCTCAAATGGCCTGGGAAATGGAAGCCCCAAAAACCTCTCCAAGAGGAAGAGGTGGCAGAGGGAAGTGCAAAAAATACAGAGTATTACTTAAAAGCTCTTTAAGAAGCAGTAAGACCCCCCCGCCGCCCAGGCTCCTTCCCCCCATACAAAGTCACTGGGTGACTGTCCCTCTAGCACCCTGCAAGAGGCAGGGATTCCCCTAGAGAGGGGTCAGCGGAACATCCCAACTGGCGCGGAATGGGGGGGGAGGGGTGTGTGGGGATGTGAGGATGTGTGCGACATCCCAAACAAGGAAAAGATACATAGATGTTGAGATCCCAGTCCCCTTCTCTACTTGCTCCTGGAACATGGAGCCAGGCTTCTACCTCTTGGCAGGAGACAAGAGTGTCTTCTGGTGACTCTGACCAGGCCAAGAAACATATAAAGATATAAAGACCAGGAGTTCCCAACCAATGGCCCCTCCAGGTCACCACACAAAGGTGCTCCATCAAGACCATCCAGTGCTGTTGCTTCCCACCCTTAGCTGACAGTAGGCAATAAAAAATTACCAGACACCCAAGGGAAGCCTTTAACATAGAAGACA
The DNA here is from genome assembly GCA_004023965.1 of Spilogale gracilis. Taxonomy (NCBI): domain Eukaryota; kingdom Metazoa; phylum Chordata; class Mammalia; order Carnivora; family Mephitidae; genus Spilogale; species Spilogale gracilis. The sequence continues at coordinate 37,398 of PITA01007370.1, forward strand.
GAGAACAAAACACATAGGAAAGGCAACCAAGAGGAAATAAACTATGCAGAAGAAGAAAATCTCAGACAAAAAAAACGCTCATTAATATATCCACAGAGACAAGATATTCTATCTCTGGGTATTATTGAGAGGGAATCACAGACCCAGTAGGTGACGCACAGAATTCAACAGATCCATACCCACGCCTTCCAGCAGAGTTTGGCCCACAACAGGTGCTCCCTCATAAATACCTACTGTATGGCTAAATGAAGTAGTGATTCTCAAACTTTAATGCACACAGATCACCTGGGACCTTGCTAAAATGCAGATTCAGATTCCATAGATATGGGGTAGGGCCTAAGATTCTCCTTTTTTTTTTTTTAGATTTTATTTATTTGACAGAGAGAAACACAGCGAGAGAGGGAACACAAGCAGGGGGGAGTGAGAGAGGGAGAAGCAGGCTTCCCGCTGAGCAGGGAGCCCGATGAGGGGCTTGATCTGGGACTCCGGGATCATGACCTGAACTAAAGGCAGACACTTAACGACTGAGCCACCCAGGCGCCCCCTAAGATTCTCCATTTCTCACAAGCTCCGAAGTGACACACGTTTTGGTCCAGGAGACCACATTCTGGGAAGCAAGGGTCTTCTGAAGATGTTCTTGGCACTACAGAATCATTAAAATCACTTGGAGTTAGGTGAGTGTCCATGAGGCGGCCCTACCCACTGAGGTTCTAATCAGCTTGGCCTAAGTGACACCAAGACATAGCTGAAACCCTCTCCAAATGAATCCAGACTAGAAGTGAGAACCATTGCCCCTCTGAGAAAGCCTGTAATTGTGCTAATCATCTGACCTGGCCAGAACAATTCTGTTCTCACATGTTCTCTCCCACTGCTGACACTGACCACCCTTTCTGAAGACCCTTCTCACCACGACCATAAGCCTCAGTTTATGGGATGACTTACTATACCGATGATGCTTGTCAATTCTGTGTAAGTCCCACTGATGTCAGTGGATGGAGAAATTCTACTGAATTCCCAAGAAATTCAGAGAATGTTCCCCTTATTAGATGCTCACACTTAACCCTAACCTTCCTATTCTCACACTTACCCTAATCTTCCTAATTTCTTTGTTACTTGGGGCCTTAAAACTTTCAGGTTAAGGTTTAGGGAAGAGTTTTTTGTTTGTTTTAGTGAAATGTGGATATTTCCCTAATCAAAGATCCTAATCCATTCTCCCAGTGTTCCTATTACTAAAGTTGAATTAAGTAGTTTTGTGTCTATCTCATCCATGCCACAAGTGGAATAAAATAGTATCAACAGACATTTATTGCTATCAAAATTGCTAGAATTACAATAGAAGGGATGGAGGATAAAGTTCGGGTCTTCCACAATAAAGAACAAAGACATAAAGATGGCAAACAAGAGAGAAAGAAAGAAGAAAATCAGATGATCAATATAAGAAGGTCCAATATATAAACAAAAGTTCAGGGGAGAGCGGGGAGGGAGGGAAAAGACCAAAAGAATACAAGAAAAATTCCCAAACCTGAAGTACAAGCTTCTAAATCAAAAGGGTTCACTGAGCATACAGTGCAAGATGAAAACCGACCCACAATGAGCTACATAATTAGGAGATTGTTAGGAAACAGAATACTGAAGATAAAGAGACGATCTTACATACCCTTCAGCAAGGGACAGGGTCCCACACAGGATGTGGAATGACTTTAGACTTCAGTGTTAACTCTAGACCCTAAATGTAATTTCCTCAAGATGCCAAAGGAAGGCAATTTTCAACCTAGCTCTTTATATTCAGTTGATTGAGTATCAGGCTGGCAAGGTCTTCAAATAATCTCTCACCCATATACCCTCCACTCAGGAACCCAGTGAACGACAGGCTCTACCAAAACCACACAGTAAACCCACAAAGAGGAAGACACGGACACGGGATCCAACACAGAACAGCAGTGAAGGAGATGCCCAGGATGCTGAAAGGATGTTCCGGGAGGATAGCTAAACATCTGTGATAGGCAGCAACCAGACCACGCTGCTGCAGGGCACAAGGCTCTGAAAGGAGACTTCTTCAGAAAGATACATTCAATAGAATGCCTAATGAAACTGACATCTTGAGAAATTTAGACAGCTACTAGAATTTGGCTAATTGAGAGACGCACAGAAAACTAATAAGCAAAGAGATAAAAGCAACTCCAGGGAGAACAAAAAGGTGTGCAGGAAAGGCAAAGTCATCACAATTTACTACACCATAACAATGTGAACACAGACAGGAGACTGAAGGGAAAATACTTCTGGAGTGGGCAGGCTGAAAAATAGGAAAAGTGGAAGTGTGGCAATGAGGAAAATAAACTCAAATTCTCATCTTTGGCCAAGATGGAATAACAAGGATCAGACTTGTTAGGCTCCTGACTACAAGAAAAAAATGGACAAAATATACAAAATGGTTCTGAAGACACCAGATATCAGGAAACAAAAGAGACACCTATAATAAAAGAGGTCAGCCCTGCAGTTGAGTTTTCAGGCTACAGCACAGAGAAGGGAACCAGTCAGATCCCAAAAGACTCTGTGAGTTGAGGAGACGGAGCTGAGAGTCTGGGGAGTCTCAAGGGGCCAGAGCTCATGGAACAGAGAGCATCAGAGAAAAGAGAGTACCACAGAAGTCTGTAAAGCGACCCCCTCACGTATTTAGCTAAATACTAATCATCATGTGAATGTGTGGAAATTACCCAAGGCTGGGGAAAATAACTATCTGAAAGGATTAGAAGTAACAATGCCTGGTGCTCACTAGGCTGGGGAAAGCACTTGTTTCCACTAGCCAAACTAGAAAAGTTAGGCATCGGGTAGAATTCACAGATAGGTCTTGCCCCAGAAGGAAAAGACTGAGATTGAACATAGCTCGGTCCTACCTAACAAGTCTTAAAAACAAGACCTAAGATAATGAAACTTTTTCCAAGTCACTGAATCCTAGAATAAAGCTCAAGAATAGTTACAGGAATACCAAAATACCCACCAAAAAGTCAGGTAAAATTTACATTGTCTGGCACCCAATTAAAAAATTATTAGGCATGCAAAAAAGCCAGGAACTATGAACCATCATGAGGACATAAAGCAATTAATTAAAAGCAACCTAGAACTGATGCAAGTGTTAGAATTAGCAGACAAATAAATTGAAATAAACATTTAAAAATTAAAATTATCAAAATAAAACTAATTTCTACTAAAATATATATATTTATATATTTTTTTCTTAAGTAGGCTCCACACCCACCATGGAGCTCGACACAGGGCTTGTACTCATGACCCTGAGGTCAAGATCTGAGCTAAGATCATGAGTCCGATGCTTGGGGCGCCTGGGTGGCTCAGTCATTACGCATCTGCTTTGGGCTCAGGTCATGATCCCAGAGTCCCAGGATTGAGCCCCGCATCGGGCTCCCTGCTTAGCAGGAAGCCCGCTTTTCCCTCTCTCACTCCCTCTGCTTGTGTTTCCTCTCTGGCTGTGTTTCTCTCTGGCAAATAAATAAATAAAATCTTTAAAAAAAAAAAAAAAGAGTCTGATGCTTAACTGACTGAGCTACCCAGGTACTCCTAAAAATGTATTTTTGAAGAGAGTATAACTGAACTTCTAGAATAAAAACTACATTGTATGAGGGACTCTTGGGTGGCTCAGTCAGGTAAACATCTGCCTTCAGCTCAGGTCATGATGTCAGGGTCCTGGGACTGAGCCCCACATCAGGCTCTCTGCTCAGCAGGGAATCTGCCTCTCCCCCTTACTCTCCCTTTGTGCTCTCCCTCTCTCAAATAAATAAATAACTACATTGCATGAAATGAAAAAATAAACGGAATGGAATTAAAAGGATTAAAAGGCAGATTAGACACTGCAGAAGAAAAACCTGGTGAACTTGAAGACACAGTAATAGAAATTGTAGGGAAGAAAAATAAAATTCTTTTTTAAATAAACAAAGCATCAGTGAGCAGTGGGACAATTTCAAGTGGCCTAACATTTGTACTGTTGTTGTTACCTGAGGAAAGGAGAGAGTTATGAAAAGAAACATATTTGAAGAATTAATAGCCAAAATATTCCCATATTTGACAAGGACCATAAGCCCACAGACTCAAAAAGTCCAATGAACTCCAAGCACAAGACAATGAAGAAAACTATACCAACGCACCTTATAATCAATTTGTTCAAAATCAGTTATAGGAGCGCCTGGGTGGCTCAGTTGGTTAAGCGACTGCCTTCAGCTCAGGTCATGATCCTGGAGACCCGGGATGGAGCCCCACATCAGGCTCCCTGCTCGGCGGGAAGCCTGCTTCTCCCTCTCTCAGTCCCTCTGCTTGTGTTCCCTCTCTGGCTGTGTTTCTCTCGGTCAAATAAATAAATAAAATCTTTTTAAAAAAAACAAAAAACAAACAAACAAACAAAAAAACAAAATCAGTTATAAAGAGAAAATCTTGAAGTGCAGCTAGGGAGGGCAAGGGAGATAGGAGATAGAGCTCCGTCCCAGGATACTGGGATCATGACTGGTCCAAAGGCAGCTACTGAACTAACTGAGCCACCCAGGCGCCCTAGATGCAGAATTCTTAACAAATTCTTCAGCAAACATAATCCAACAATACATTTAAAGCATAATATACCATGACTAAGTGGAGTTTGTCCTAGGAATGCAAGGTTGGCTTAACATTTGAAAAATCAGTTTTAACAAATCAATTAATTCAACATATTAACAAACTAAAAAAGAAAATCCTGGGGCGCCTGGGTGGCTCAGAGGGTTAAGCCTTTGCCTTCAGCTCAGGTCATGATCTCAGGGTCCTGGGATTGAGTCCCACATCAAGCTCTCTGCTCAGTGGGGGGCCTGCTTCCCCCTCTCTCTCTGCCTGCCTCTCTGCCTATTTGTGATCTCTCTGTCAAATAAATAAATAAAACCTTTAAAGAAAAAAAAAAGAAAATCCTACAGTCATAGGAAAAAAAACATTCGACAAAAGCAAAATAGGAATAGAGGAAGCTTCTTCAACCCAATAAAGATCATACATGAAAAACCTACAATTGGGGCGCCTGGGTGGCTCAGAGAGTTAAGCCTCTGCCTTTGGCTCAGATCATGATCTCAGGGTCCTGGGATCGGGTCCCACATCAGGCTCTCTGCTCAGCGGGGAGCCTGCTTCCCCCTCGTTCTCTGCCTGCCTCTCTGCTTATTTGTGATCTGTGTGTGTCAAATAAATAAAATCTTAAAAAAAAAAACCTACAACTAACATCATGTGTAATGGTAAAAGACTGAATGTCTTCTCCTAAAGATCAGGAACAAGTAATCTCATCTTCTATGCAAACTTATACCAGAAGATATAGCCAGTGCAATCAGACAAGAAAATGAAGTAATTATCAGGCCTAAGGAACAGAAAGGAAGAAGTAAAACTGTCTTTATTAGCAAATGATGTGGCAGTCTATGTACAAAATCTAATGGAGGGCGTCTGTGTGGCTCAGCTCAGGTCATGATCTCAGGGTCCTGGGATCGAGGCCCACATCGGGCTCTCTGCTCAGCGGGGAGCCTGCTACCTCCTCTCTCTCTGCCTGCCTCTCTGCCTACTTGTGATCTCTCCCTCTCTATCAAATAAAAAATAAATAAATAAATAAATAAATAATTTTTTAAAAAGATTTTATTTATTTATTTGACAGAGAGAAACACAGCCAGAGAGGGAACACAAGCAAGGGGAGTTAGAGAGGGAGAAGCAGGCTTCCGCTGAGCAGGGAGCCCGATGTGGGGCTTGATCCCGGGTCTCCAGGATCATGACCTGAGCTGAAGGTAGTCGCCCAACCAACTGAGCCACCCAGGTGCCCCAATAAATAAATTTTTAAAGATCCAATGGAAACTACAAAAAAGCTACTAGAATACATTTAACAGCTAGCAGGACTCAAGGTCAATATACAAATAATCAACTGTGTTTATATATGTATACTAACAACAACAGGAAATTGAAATTTAAAAACAATACCATTTTATAGCAGCATTGCTGACAGCAGCCAAAAGATGAAAGCAACCACCAGTAGATGAATAGAGAAACAAAATGTGGTATATTCTTACCATGGATTATTATTCAGCCTTAAAAGAGAAGGAAATTCTAACACATGGTACAACATGGATGAACTCTGACTACATTGTGTTTGGTAAGTGAAAAAAAGCCAGTCAACAAGGGACAAATCCTGTACAATTCTATTCCTATGAGGTATTTAGAATAGTCAAGTTCATAAAGACAAAGTAGAACACGGTTCCAAGGGTTGGGGTGGAGGAGGAATGGAGAGCTATTGTTTAATAGGCACAGAGTTTCAATTTTGCCAGATGAAAAAGTTCCGGAGCTAGACGGTGGTGACAGCTGCACAGCAATGTGACTGTCCCTAACACTACCAGACCATACCCTGAAAGACGTTTAAAATGATAAATTTTACATTATATATATTTTACCACAATTAAATAAAAAGCCAAATATCATGTAAAAATACCATTTACAGTAACATAAAAAATACATAATACTTAGGTATAACTGATTAAAAGATGTGAAAGATCTGTATAAACTACAAAACACTGGTGAAATGCTTAAAAATCCAATACAGGCATACACACTGTTTATGGGTCAGAAGGTTCAATATTGCTAAGATAATAGAGATCTCCCCAAATTCATCTATACATCGAGTGTAATCCCAATCAAAATCCCAGTGGGCTTTCTTGTAGAAATTAGCAAATGGATTCTAAAATGCATATGAAAGTGCAAAGAACATGGAATAACTAAAGCAATTTTGAAAAGGAAGAATAAAATTCAAAATCTTCCCCTGATTTCAAGATTTCCTGGGGCACCCGGGTGGCTTAGTCATTAAGCCTCTGCCTTCAGTTCAGGTCATGATCCCAGAGTCATGGGATCGAGCCCCACATCTGACTCCCTGCTCCGTGGGAAGCCTGTTTCTCCTTCTCTCACTCTCCCTGCTTGTGTTTCCTCTCTAGCTGTGTTTCTTTCTGACAAATAAATAAAATCTTAAAAAAAAAAAAAAAAAGATTTCCCATAATCTACAATGATCAAGGTACCATTATACTAGGAAAAAGACAGACAAATTTTTCAGTGGAACAAAAGAGAGTCCAGAATTACATCTACACATATACAGTTGATTTTGACAAAGGTGCAAAGGCAACTCCATGGAAAGACAAGTCTTTGGGGCGCCTGGGTGGCTCAGTTGGTTGGGCGACTGCTTTTGGCTCAGGTCATGATCCTGGAGACCCGGGATCAAGCCCCACATCGGGCTGCCTGCTCGGCGGGAAGCCTGCTTCTCCCTCTCTCACTCCCCCCTGCTTGTGTTCCCTCTCTGGCTGTGTTTCTCTCTGTCAAATAAATAAAATCTTTAAAAAAAAAAAAAAAAGGAAAGACAAGTCTTTTCAACAAATAGTGCTGGAATAGCTGGATCTCCACATGCAAAAAGCTGAACTTCAATTCATACCTTACACCATATACAAGAATTAACCCCAAATGGATCACAGACCTAAATGCAAAACCCATAACTATAAAGCTTCTAGAAGGGAGCACCTGGATGGCTCAGCCAGTAGAGCATGAGACTCTTGATCTTGGGACTGTGAACTCAAGCCCCCACATGGGTGTAGAGATTAACTGAAAACAAAAATCTTAAAAAATAATGATAAATAAAACTTCTAGAAGAAAAATAAGAAAAAACCATTGTGCTTTGGGTTAGGCAAAGATTTCTTGCTAAGGACACCGAAAGCACAACCATAAAAGAACAAGTTGTTAACCTAGAGTTCGTTAAAACCGAAAACTTCTGGGGCGCCCGGGTGGCTCAGTGGGTTAAAGCCTCTGCTTTCAGCTCAGGTCATCATCTCAGGGTACCGGGATAGAGGCCTGCGTTGGGCTCTCTGCTCAGCAGGGACCCTATTTCCTCTACTCTCTCTCTCTGCTCTCTGCCTACTTGTGATCTCTCTCTCTGTCAAATAAATAAATAAAATCTTAAAAAAAAAAATCTTAAAAAAAAAAAGCTGAAAACTTCTGCTTGTCAAAAGACACTGTTAACAGAATTAAAATGCAAGCCAAAGACTGGAAGGAAATATATGCAAACCAAACATATCCAATCCCAATATATTCAATAAAGGGTTTGTATGCAGAATATACAAAGAACTCACAAAACTGAATGTGGAAAAAAAACACACCCATAATTGAAAAAATGGGTAAACATTTTGCATTTTGTTTTGTTTTTAAAGATTATTTATTTACTTATTTATTTGACAGAGAGAGAAAGAGAGAGCACAAGCAGGGGAAGGAGCAGGGGGAGAGGGACAAGCAGGCTCCCCACGGAGCAGGGAGCCCAAAGCAGGGCTCCATCCCAGGACCCTAGGATCATAACCTGAGCAGAAGGCAGATGCATAATTACTGGGCCATCGTGGGTACACGATTTGAACAGACACATCACCAGATATATAAATGGAAAATCAGCACATGAAAAGATGCTCAATAACACTAGTCATAGGGAAATGCAAATTAAAATCACAATGAGATAACCACTGCAAGACCTATCAGAAAGTCTAAAATTAAAGAGACTGTTCACACCAAGTGTTGACAAAAAAGTGGACAAACCAGAACTTTCATCCACAATTGGCAGGTATGTAAAATAGTAGAACCACTTTGGAAAACAGTCTGACAATTTCCTTAAAAGTTAAATGTATCCCTACCATATGACTCACAATTCGCATCCTAAGGATTTACCAGAGAAATAAAATAAGATGTCCACAGAAAAACTAACACATATGTTCACAGTTTTATTTGTAATAAAGCAACCCATTAACAGGAGACTGGATAGACTGTGATATATACATATAATGGAATGCTGCTCAGCAATCAAGAAGATGAGTTACTGAAATACACAACATGAATGAATCTCAAAAGAATTATGCTAAGAGAAAAAAGCCAGGCAAAAAAAAGAGCACACGCTGATTCCATTGACATAAAATTCCAGGTAATACAGACTAACATATAGAGACAGAAAGCACACCAGTGTATTGCCTGGGGAAAAGGGACAGCAAAGGAGGGGCAGGATGAAGAAATTAGGAAGAGGCACAAAAACCTTTGGGAGGTTTGGGAATAATGGGTATGTACATTATCTTGATTGTGGTGGTGGCTTCCCAGATATACACGTATGTTAAAACTTTTTGTCTTTTTTTTTTTTTTTTAAAGATTTTATTTATTTGACAGAGAGAAACACAGCCAGAGAGGGAACACAAGGAGGGGGACTGAGAGCGGAGAAGCAGGCTTCCCGCCGAGCAGGGAGCCCGATGTGGGACTTGATCCTGGGACTCCGGGATCATGACCTGAGCCGAAGGCAGTCGCTTAACCAACTGAGCCACCCAGGCGCCCCAAAACTTTTTGTCTTAAATATGTTCCATTCACTGTATATCATTATACCTCAATAAAGCTGTTATTAAAAATGAAAAGAATAAACATTTCATTTTCCAGAATAAAGCACAGCACAGGGGCTAATCTTGGACTTAGGAACCCGAGGACAAGATCTGAGAGCACTGGCACCTCCTCCCCAACCTCTCAGGAGCCAGGGCTCCTGAGAAAGTGGGTACCAGGTTGCCAGAGAAGGATCTGAGCCCTCTAAATCAGGACAGAGGAGGGAAAACCACGGCCCCCTGCATGGGAACTGGAGCCCAGAGACATTATCTTGACCCAGGAGGTGACACAGCTAGTAAGTGGTTTAAACCCAGGTCTGTCAAAGTGCTTCCCCTCATCTACCACAAACAAAAAAAGCTGACCTGACTGAAATACAATAAAGATATATGCTTGTGTGTATGTGTTTAGAACAGACAAGCCTCCCTATTGAAGCCAGAGCACCAGAACCAGTCTGGCCATCCCAAAAGAGCGAGGCACCACGGACACAGCCGCTGAACTTCTGGTGGGTGAGTGTTTGGGGTGGCGGTGTGACAAGGCAGGCGTGGGACGAAGCTGACGGTCGGTCGGTCTGGGGTTTGCCTGAGGAGTAGACAAACCGGCTCCTCCAGCACAGCCCCAGCAGCTGCCTGCTGAAGATTTTGCTGGGCAGCCACTGCCACCACCACTTCCCCTGCCCCAACATGAGAGCACTATCTCCACACACACACAGGTTCGGACAAGGGTCTGGGGGCCAACTTAGAGACCAAGCCTCTGGTTGGGTCAAAGATGGGACCCAGCTGAGGCCAGCAGCAGCCCTGCACCCACTCCAACCTGAGGGCTGGAGACGCAGGAACTCACACGGTGCCAGGTAAGAGGTGACAACCTTGGAAGGATGAGGCCCAAAAAACAGCCAACCAAGCCCCTCTGGGCCAGGAATGAGTAGGCCTGCCGCCCAGGCCATGGGGGAGTCCACAAGAAGCCAAATTCAGTCCCCACCCCCGCAAGCCCCACCTCTAGCCTGAGCTAGGCTCTGGCCCAGCAGATATAGAACCCATGATGCCACAGATGCTCCTCTGTCCACCTCCAGGGGGTGGGGCTGAGCTCTGGGCCCCAGAGGATGCCCAGAGTCCAGCAGTACAGACACCCCTCCTGAATCACCCCTCCTGAGAGCCCACACGGAGAAGATCTCACCCGCAGTTCACTGCCCTTCTGTCCCTGTTCATCCTTGGCCCTGGGCCTTGGGTTATTAATCAGCTGTGACTAGAAGGTGTGATGGGAGCAGGTCAGGTTCGTGCCCAAGTCACCAGCCGCCACACTCACATCTCAGATCACATGGCAAACAGGGTTCCTAGATAAGGTCCTGTTAATGCAAGGCTGCCTCTTCCCTTTTATGGAAGGTGTTTTGAGGACCTGAGGAAACCTGTGCTGATTGCACACCATCCTGGCATGGAGGCACCCCATCAACAGGGGTAGACAGCTGGAGGGGTGACCACCAAGGCCTCCGCAACCTCAAC
>PITA01007370.1:48410-92521 GCA_004023965.1 Spilogale gracilis
CCCTCCTTAGGTTTAAAACGGGGGGGGGGGGGAGGGGGATACGAGTAGTTTGGAGGCCACCCTCTCCCGAAATAACTGCAGGCCCCTGCTTCAAAACACATCAACTCCCGCTGCAAAGAGAGTACGTTTACCTGCTTACCTGCTGCCTTCTGTTGCCTCCCCGCAGACACAGTTTCGGTGAGGTCCAGGTTGAGGTGGCAGAACAGGATCCAGCAGGACACACTACCAGCTCCCGGGCAGTGGTTTCCAACGCTCCGATCCCCAAACCCCTACATCTTGCGCTCACCTCGACCCTGAAGCGATCCCTGTGCGGGGCGGCCGGCCTGCAGGTTACCACCTCCTTCTCCGCCGGCGCCTCCGGATCCTGTGACCCTCAGGGGGCCCCTCTCCCTCCTGGGACCCCTTCTCAACCAGGTATGTCTCCTGGACAGCCCGCACCACCTGTCCTTCCTGCACCCCAGGAAGCCAATTTGCTTCCTGCACCCCCAGGCGCCCCTCCCCCTCAGGCCCCTGAGGCCCCACAAGCCGGGCCCTCCCCACTAGCTCGAGTCTCTTCCGGCGTGCCGGGACCACTCCCAGGACCACCGCCTCCCGCCTGAGGTGCCCGCAGCTCTCCCAGTACCGCCCCCCCTGCTCCCCGGAACTTTCGAGCCCCTCCCCGCGCTCCGAGGAGCGGTCCCCGAACTCGGAGAGCGGCTCCGGCTGCTGCAGCAGCCTGCGTGGGCTCCCCTCCCCCTGCTCCTGCACCCCGGTGCGGGCCTCCCCACGCTCCTGCACTGCGGGGCTGCCTCCCCCCTTCTCCTGGTGCTGCTTGCGGGGCCCCAGTCCCTCCTCCTGCACCACAGGCCAGCCCGCCGAGCCCGTCCACCGCGGCGGGCGCCTCCAGTCCGCGCCGTCCGACAGACCCCACACCACCCCCAGGCTGGGCTCCCGGCCACGGCCCCCCCGCTCCTGCACCCCCGGGCCTACCCCGCCCTCCTCCTGCACCGCCGGGCCCACGCCCCCCTGCTCCTCCACGCCGAGCTTCAGCCCGCGGAGCAGTTGCGGGCCCCAGCTGAGAACCCCGACCCGCTGCGGCTGCTGCTCCGGCAGCGCCGGGGTGAGCCCCCCGCGCTCTTCCTGCGCCCCCCGCCCGGGGCCCCCCGCCCGCACTGCCCAGAGCACTCGCCTGCCCCCAAGAGGCCGCGCGGTCCCACCCCTCCAGATGGTGCTGCCCTCGGCACCCGCTCACACCGCCCCCTGCCCGGCTCCTTCCGCCCCGTTCCCCCTGGGGAGGGGGCTGCGGGATGGCGCGGCCACCCCCACGTCCCGGACCCGCCTCCCCGCCCTAGCCTCCCCGCGTCGACGTCCGCCCGCCGGGCGCCGCGCCCAGCGCCTGCCCCCGCAGGTGCTGCGGCCCCGCGCGCCGGCCGGCGAGCCAGGAGCGCCCGCCCTCCCGCCTGAGTTCCTGGAGCCCGCCTGCGCGTGCGCCGTCCCAGAGGGGCGGGGTCCGGCGGGATTGGTCCGCCCTCTTAAGGGGGCCAGCTCTCTCTTGCTCCTCCCCTCTCCCCTTTCTTCCGTCCCACTACCAATCCCTCTTCTTCAACGGCAGGAATCTCCCCGCCCCAGTTCCCCTTTGCGTCTTCCTATGTGCCTACAGAAGGAGAGATGAAGCCGAAGCCGAAGGTAGGGAGTTCACACTGAGACTGTGCAGTCAACCGGCCCCCGATGGAGGAGCACTGAAACAGGAGTCTCGAATTCTCAGTAACAGCAGTTCCGCCGCTGCTGACTTACCTTGTGACTTGTGAAAAGTCACTTCCATCAGTCTCAGTTGCTTTGTTTCTAAAATAGAGAGGCTGGATTGGAAAGTTTAGAAGGCCACAATCCAGTGAGTGTTTGCAGAGAGGGACTCAGCAGGAGCCCAGAGTCTGGAAACCTGGGACAGGGTGTCCCTGGGGCCAAGGGAGGACATTTCAACAAGGGAGAGGTGGGCTGTGACACTTCCTTCTGAGAACACAGGCAGAAAAAGTGCCTGGCAAAGGGGGCTTTCCTCCCTCCTGCCCTGCTCCCTTTTGGGTGCTCTCCTTCATGTAGCCACAAAGAGGGAGAAAATTCAGAGCTCCTCCTCCCAGTGGTAGTGCAGCCCTCAGACCCAGAGCTAGCTGAAGGCAGCCTTGAGCCATGGTGCCTAGAACCCAAAGGCTTAAGGCCATTTGGCCCTGTTACTGAGCACCTCATCTATAAAATGAGTACAATAGGGGCGCCTGGGTGGCTCAGTTGGTTAAGCGACTGCCTTTGGCTCAGGTCATGTCCTGGAGACCTGGGATCAAGTCCCACATTGGGCTCCCTGCTGCTCAGGAAGCCTGCTTCTCCCTCTCACTCCCCCTGCTTGTGTTCCCTCTCTTGCTGTGTTTCTCTCTGTCAAATAAAATAAAATCTTTAAAAAATAAAAATAATAAAATGAGTATAATAATAAAACAAGTCCAAAGAGAACTGTCTCAAGTATCAGACATCTAAGAACCATGTAAGGATGGCTCTTTCAGTACTCCTGTTGTCCAGCATTGGGCCCAAGGGCCCTGGCCAGAGGGCAGTAGGGCAATGAAACATGGGTCCCAGGCACATATAGGGGGCTGGACGGGGTGGATTTGTGTCATAGTGTCTTGCCCTGTGAGGTAGGCAGAGCAACTTTCCACTAAATCATTTTTTTTTTAAAGATTTATTTTTGAGGGTGCCTGGGTGGCTCAGTGGGTTAAAGCCTCTGCCTTCAGCTCAGGTCATGATCTCGGGGTCCTGGGATCGAGGCCCACATCGGGCTCTCTGCTCAGCGGGGAGCCTGCTTCCTCCTCTCTCTCTCTCTCTCTCTGCCTGCCTCTCTGCTTACTTGTGATCTCTGTGTCAAATAAATAAATAAAATCTTAAAAAAAAAAAGATTTATTTTTGAGAGAGAGAGAGCGAGCAGAGTGTGAGCAGGGGGAGGGGCTGAGGGAGAGGGAGAGAACCTCAAGCAGATTTCCTGCTGAGCACAGAGCCCAGGGCAAGACTTGATCCCATGCTGAGATCAAGACCTGAGCGGAAATAGGAGTCAGGAGTCAGACACTTAATGGAGCCACCAGGTGCCCCTCCACGAAATCATTTGATAACAGTGTGTGTAGCAGCTTCGCTTAATCAGGAAGCCAGAGCCACTAAGCAGAGGGTCACACCCAACCTCGTCCAAGAGAAGGTCTAGAGCAGACAGGGCTGACCACCTCTCAATTTGGGTTCAGCCAAATTCCCTCTGTTGCCCAATCTTGGGGGGGAAAGCCAGAGGGGATGGAATCCTAGAGGAGTCCCCTCCCAAACTCCTTCACACTACCTCAGTAATGACCATTGCTAAGGTTTATGGAAGCTTTCTATGGGTCAGGCCCTGCTTGGCATGTATTTCCATCCAACCGCCACCTCAATCGAATGAGGCACACATTACCATCCTCTTTTTTTTCTTTTTAAGATTTTATTTATTTATTTGACAGAGAGAGAGAGACAGCGAGAGAGGGAACACAAACAGGGGAAATTAGGCGGAGAGGGAGAAGCAGACTTCCCACAGAGCAGGGAGCGCAATGCAATGCTTGATCCCAGGACCCTGAGATCATGACCTGTGCCAAAGGCAGATGCCTAATGATTGAGCCACCCAGGTGCCCCTACCATCCTCATTTTAAAGATGGACTTTCTTTTGTTAAGTAACATGCACAGGGTCATGCAGCTGGTAGTATTAAAGTCAGAAATCAGATGCAGATTTGGACTCCAAATGCCGCTCAGAACCACAAACACACCAGAAAGCCATGCTAAACCCAGCAGCCGTACCTTGGCATGCCTTGGGATGACTAAATGGCGGGGGAGGGGGGAATGTCAAGAGATGCAAGCAACTGATTTGGAGCCAGCTTTCTGCCTATAAATCAAGCACCAAATCAAACAAAGTAAGAGGTCGAGGCACTTGTATCCTAGTTGGTCCTGCTAGGTGTTTTTCTTGGGGGAGGAGGGGCCAACTCCATTCTTCCACCTCCCCTCCAGTTGCCCACGAGCCAGATCCATGCCTCTTACATCCCTAGTGCAAGGTTATCTGGAACTTTAGTTTCACAGAAAAGAGGTCTCCTGCTCCCTTCTGCCATCCTGCCTAGTCTCAACTCCTGGAGGGTTTCCCCCACCACCGCAGAGCACTGGGGGCTGTACCGAGAGGGGTCTGAGGCTGCCTGTCTCCTTCTCTGCACTGTCCTGCGAGCCCAGGCCTGGTAGCCTGGAGACAGCTCTGCCCCAGAGGAGCTGACAGCTTATGGGAGGAAGTGGGGCACAGTTTAGAAGCCTAAAGCTCAAGAGCTTCAGGAGGCGACTGTGGGGATAAACCCCAACCCTGTAACGTGCCTGTACCAGTCTCTTCCCAGATCTGGAACTTGAGGAGAGCTGCCCACAGCAGAGTGACTGCAGGGGGAAGGGCTTGTTGGATCTCGTTCTAAGTGGAGGCGGACCACGATGCCTGAGGGAGGCTTGTGAGGATGCCCTTAAGAATCCCTACCGTGGACGCCTGGGTGGCTCAGTGGGTTAAAGCCTCTGCCTTTCTGCTCAGGTCATGATCTTAGGGTCTTGGGATCCAGGCCCGCATTGGGCCCTCTGCTCAGCAGGGAGCCTGCTTCCTCCTCTCTCTCTGCCTGCCTCTCTGCCTACTTGTGATCTCTCTTTGTCAAATAAATAAATGAAATCTTAAAAAAAAAAAAAAAAAAAAAAAAAAAAAACGGAATCCCTACCATGAGGGGCACCTGGGTGGCTCAGTTGTTAGGCATCTGCCTTTGGCTCAGATCATGAGCCCGGAGTCCTGGGATCCAGCCCCGCATCAGGCTCCCTGCTCAGAGGGAAGCCTGCTTTTCCCTTTCTCACTCTTCCTACTTGTGTTCCCTCTCTAGCTGTGTTTCTCTCTGTCAAATAAATAAATAACATCTTAAAAAAAATAAAAAGAGTCCCCACCATGAGATGGTTCCACGGGAAGGAGGGTACAGGAGGCCAAAGAAGGCAGCCATGTGGTATGAAGGGCAGCCTGGCTCATACCTCCTAGCAGGTGCTCAGTCAAGAGTTGTGGATGCCGGGCGCCTGGGTGGCTTAGAGGGGTAAGCCTCTGCCTTTGGCTCAGGTCATGATCTCAAGGTCCTGGGATCCCACATCAGGCTCTGTGCTCGGCAGGGAGCCTGCTTCCCTCTCTTTCTCTGCCTATTTGTGATCTCTCTCTGTGTCAAACAAATAAATAAAATCTTAAAAAAGAAATTGCAACTTGGTGCAAAGGCACCCTTGTCTTAAAAAAAAAAGAGTTGTGGATGCTGCTGAGTGATTGGACTGAAGGTTTTTTGTTCTTTTTCTTTTTCTTTTTTTTTTTTTGAATTTTATTTATTTGACAGAGAGAAACACAGCCAGAGAGGGAACATAAACAGGGGGAGTGAGAGAGGGAGAAGCAGGCCTCCCTCCCAGCAGGGAGCCCGATGTGGGATTCGATCCCGGGTCTCCGGGATCATGACCTGAGCCGAAGGCAGTCGTTTAAGCAACTGAGCCGCCCAGGCGCCCCTCTTTTTCTTTTT
This sequence comes from Spilogale gracilis, assembly GCA_004023965.1. Taxonomy (NCBI): domain Eukaryota; kingdom Metazoa; phylum Chordata; class Mammalia; order Carnivora; family Mephitidae; genus Spilogale; species Spilogale gracilis. Next base: position 53,981 of record PITA01007370.1, read on the forward strand.
TTAATAGAGAAATGTGTTTTTAAACTACTGTTGCAACCTATGAATGGGAGGTGAACTGAATTCAATGGGTTTGGTGGGTTTTGACCAGATTTTTTTTTTTTTTTTTTTTTTGGTGCAAGAGGACAATAATGCAATAGAAAATATCAGAATGTAATTTTTGACCTTTTTATTAAAGCATGACATACATCCAAAAAGTGCAAAAACATGCACATTTTACAAAGTTGAATATACCCAGCACCCAGATCAAGAAACAGGGCATAAATAACGAGCATCTAGACAGACCTCCACATGAAATTTTTTAAGTAAATGATATGTTAATCTAGCATGCCCTTCATCCTCAGGACTTATTTCTAACTCTCTGACAACCCTCCTCCCTCTGCAAATGCACAATGACAGAGAGGTCTTTCTGCATTTACGGGTAGTAAGGGTTTTGGGGGTTTTTTGTGACTTTTTTTGTTTTATTATGTATACACATGTGCTCCGCTCCTTGATATTAAATCTATTTCTGTAGGCCATAGGAAAAAGCCTGTGCTCCCAAAAACCTCTGCTCTGGCTTGACAAAGTTGCCAGGGCTGTGATTCAGGCCAGTTAGGAAGAACCCGGTCCCAGTATGAATTACATCAGTGCTTCTCCAAAGTCAGTGTCATTCAGCAACCGAATGACCTGGAGAGCTTGTTAAAATGCCTATTCTGATTCAGCAAGTGGGGAGGGGGATGCTGAGATTCTGCATTTCTATCAAGCTTCTATATTTTGAATAGCAAGGCTTTGGACCCAGAGATTTTCTACAGTGTTGCACATGAGAATCACATGAGAAGCTTTTAAAAAACACGAATGCCTACGGGCGCCTGGCTGTCTCGTTGGGTTAGTCCATTGGTAGAGCACGTGACTCGATCTCAGGGTCATGAGTTCAAGCCCCACATTGGGTGTGACGCCTACTCAAAATAAAAAAATAAAATAAAATAAAACACCGACACCCAAGCTCTACTCTGGAATAATTACATTGGCATCTCTGGGATGAGGCTTAACCTCCATAGTTAAGCTTGAGCTGAGGGGAGGGGGAGTGAGGTGTGGGATCATGTCTGGTATCTGAGCAAACAATCCAATCTGACAAAGGGCACAAAGATTTCTTAGGAAAGAACCATCTGTCTCTTAGTGGGGTGCGGGGAGGGATTTCTGAAGGAATTCTGAGGCATGGGATTATCTGCTAACCCAGGCCATGTCCTCTGAGGACCAAGAACACACTGTGCCTTTACCCTATCAAGCAAGTCAGAGCTCCCTGGAACTGTTCAGGTGGGTGGGGCTCACGAGCCTCCAAGCAATTCAGACGGTTTCAAAACCTTACTGGGGTACCTGCGGGAGTGCTGCCAGCTACTCCCACGCGCCTGCTCCTTCTGCCTAGCCACAGAAAAGGCCAAAAGAGCCAAGAGGTTACAAACAAACCTCTGGGTCAACAGCGGCTATTCACAACGGAGCATCGCAGACCTGGGTTCTGATGCCCCCTGGTGGACAACTAGAATTGAAGTTTAGTAATCAACTAACTGAGCGGTGGGTACGGGTAACTCACGATTTATCATGTGTCCAGCCAGTGCCCGGCACAGTCAAGTAAGACACGGCCCAATGTGCATAATCCAGAAACTGCTACTGACTAAGCATACGAAGGACTGGGGCGCCTGGGTGGCTCAGTTGGTTAAGCGACTGCCTTCAGCTCAGAGACCCAGGATGGAGTACCACATCGGGCTCCCTGCTCGGCGGGAAGCCTGCTTCTCCCTCTCTCACTCCCCCTGCTTGTGTTCCCTCTCTGGCTTTGTTTCTCTCTGTCAAATAAATAAAATCTTAAAAAAAAAAAAAACAACACATACGAAGGACTGGCTCCTTTTATGCTCTACCCTGAAATCTCAAATCTGGCTTCCCCTGGAATTCACTGTCCTAAGCTTAGAAACGAAGAGCTGTTAGGGCTTCCCTTAAATGGCGAGATATTTTATCATTTTTGTATCTCTCCCCTGTGTTTAGATCTCCCCGTTGGCCGTGTTGACCGGCACAGTCCTTTGCTGCGCGTTGCTCTCTCCTGCTCCAATATGACCCCGGAGGAGCCCCTCCCAGCTGCTTTTTAAGACACCCTCTCAGCTTGCTAACCTCTTGTCCGCTAACCCGCACATATCCAAGTTAATGAGGCCTGCATGGACAGAGCCTCCCGCATCTGCAGCTGCCTCCAGAGGGATGGTCAAGTGGTGATGTTCGCTGACTCCCAGATGCTTGGATTTAGTCACACTGATCCGAGAAGTGCCAACAGAATCCAAACTCAAATCCAGCTCTGTCTTCCTTACCCCCCTAGCTCTCTCATTTGCCCAGAAACCAGACTCAGGTCTTTGGCATTCTCTTTACTCATCTGGTCCATCAGCACTCTCCGCAGACCCCAAACATTGTGGGGTTCCACCCTCCCTCCTGCCTCCTCTCCTAGCTCCCTCTCTGCCACCACCTCAGCGCGCCGCCGCCGTTAGGAAGAACCCGGTCCCAGGGCGTGCCTTCCTCATTTAAATGATAATCCAGGACCAACACGTTTACTTCCCCGTGAGGTGGAACAAACGCCCCCCCCCTTTCTTTCCCCGAGGGCCTCTGTTTCTCCCTTCCCCCGGGGAAATTGCAAGAATTAGCCAAGATGATACTGTGATACAGGTATCCCCTTGGATGGTGTTTTACCATAAATGTCCGTTCATGGCCTTACCGACTTGAGTTTCTTTGTTTCCATGTTAATTCTCTATTCATGTTTCTTAAACACCTGTTAATCCCATTACTCCCTTCCCCAAGAACTTTTACTTGCTCCCCAGTTCCCCCTAAATTGTCTGCAAATCCCAGCAGGTGCTTCATCCTGGTAACAGTGGGAAATTGGGTCCAGATAGGCCAACAGGCTGAAACTAGAGGTCAAGACAGGTCTGTGGCTTAAAACCCAAGAAAATACTGTTTCCGTAAGATAAGGCAGTCAGTATGTTGGAAATCAGGGAAGCAGCTAAAACACCAGATAAAGTCACCAGTCAGCGAGGATACTGACCTGTCACTCTTACAATGGTGGGATTGTTCATAGTAAAAGGGCAAGTTCCTAGAACGTTAGTTGTAGTTGTCCAATACACCTCATATCAACAGCCCCAAAAGAGGTGATCAGATGGCGAGACCAAGGGGACCCCCCAGGGCACCTGAACAGGTACCTGAAGAGTGCCTACGAGATAAGTGCAGAGTAACACACTCCCATCAATAGCACAGCTGTACTCTTGGGAAGGGGAAGAAAGGACTATAAGGGTACCCTTAAAGGAGACAATCCAGTCTGGGGTTGAAAGAGGAAACACACATCATCAGTGGGAGAGATATTTTATGTTAGAGCTAGAAAGGCTATCAGAGAATATCAGGCCTCACCCCGTCATGGAGAAGTGAGGGAACTGAGGGGCACAGCAGGTCACCCAACGACACCCAACAATTTAAGAGTGGTGACTGCACTTGGATTAGAATCTCCATGACCCACATACAAACTCATTTTCTTTCACCTAACTCCCTAGTCCCTCTAGCACATACATGGACATTGCGCCAAAGCTGAGTTGCAAAAACAAACCTAAAAGAGTGAAAATGTTCTGGTGGAGGAGCACCTGGGTGGCTCAGTCGGCTAAGCATCCAACTCCTGGTTTTAGCTCAGGTCATGATCTCAGGATCATGAGATCAAGCCCTGCATCAGGCTCCATGCTTATGATTCTCTCCCTCTCCCTCTACACGCCCCCACCCCCGCTGGCTTGTGTGCCCTCTCCCCCCCTGTAAATAATTAATTAATTAATACTTTAGTGGAGCTGAGGACTTACATATAAGGATTATACATGGTGGCCTGGGGGTGCCTGGGTGGCTCAGTTGGTTAAGCGACTGCCTTCAGCTCAGGTCATGATCCCGGAGACCTAGGATCGAGTCTCACATCGGGCTCCCTCCTCGGCGGGAAGCCTGCTTCTCCCTGTCTCACTCCCCCTGCTTGTGTTCCCTCTCTGGCTGTGTTTCTCTCTGTCAAATAAATAAAATCTCTAAATAAATAAATAGATAGATAGATAGATATAGATAGATATAGATAGATATAGATATGGTGGCCTGGTCTCTATACACTTGGTTGGTCTATACACTTGGTTGGGAGTGTTGCACCTTAATGGATTTGTTGAAGGGACCAGTGGGATATCAAGAGAGGCTGGGATTGGATTCTAGCATAGGACAGGTTAGACCATTAGGGCCCCCCTGTGACCCTCCAACTTGCACATACATGAACCCACATACACTTTCTTCTTGAATACTGGTAGCCAACATAGATAATAGTCACAGTTTGAGCTGATGAGGTTCCTGGTCCTTGGTGTGGTCACTTATGTAGGACAGACTTTTCAGCAGGGAGAGGAACAGGAAACAGGGCAGCAAGTAGAGAGAAGAGAAGGAGCCAGGGGAATGATGCTGTATCAAAAGGTATTATAGAGCCTCTTTAGGTATTAAGGAAGCCTTTTACCTGTGGAGAAAGTACTTTATTTTTTAAGATTTAATTTATTTATTTGAGAGAGAGAGAGATCAGAAGCAGACAGAGAGGCAAGCAGAGAGAGAGGAGGAAACAGGCTCCCTGCCGAGCAGACAACCCAAAGTGGGCCTCCATCCCAGGAACCTGAGATCATGACCTGAGTGGAAGGCAGAGGCTTTAACCCACTGAGCCGCCCAGGTGCCCAAAGATCTTGCCTTTTGATGAGAGTTTAATCCATTTACATTTCATGTGATTACTGATAAAACAGGATTTTCTTCTGCCATTTTCCTATATTTGGTTGCTGTATGTCCTTCACGGATTTTCATTCCTCAATTCCCCTATTTCTGCCCTTTTTTGTGTTTATTTTTATACTGTGACATTTTAATTCCCTTCTTTCATTTTCTGTATATTTTAAAATTATTTTTAAGGCGTTATTTATTTGAAAAATAGAGTGCACACAAGTAGGTGTAGGAGTACAGGGAAGACAAGCAGACTTCCCTCTGAGCATGCCAGGACCCTCTGAGTTCATGACCTGAGCCAAAGGCAGATGCTTAACCAACTGAGCCACCCAGGCGCCCTTTAAATTATTTTCTTAATGGTTACCTTGGGGATTACAATTAACATCTTAAATTTAGGACAACCTACTTTGAACACCAATTTGGTGTCAATAGGATACAAACACTCCACTCCTATGCATTTCCATCCATCCCTCTTTATGCTGTTATTGTCACAGATTACATGCTGTATGCCCATTAGCATAGATGTATAATTATTGTTTTATGCACTTGCATATTAATTCATGTAGGAAGAAGAGAGAAGTTACATAGCATACCAGAAGCACGATAATATTGGCCTTTATGTTTACCTAGCTCCCTTTACCAGTGTCCTATATTTTTCCTCATGTCTCTCTGTTACTGTGTAGTGTTCCATCATTTCAGCCTCAGTGTCTCTCTTTAGCATTTCTTGTACATCTGCTCTATTGATAATGAACTCCCTCAATTTTTGTCTGCAATGTCTTTTGTTTTTTTTTTTAAGATTTTATTTATTTGACAGAGAGAAACACAGCCAGAGAGGGAACACAAGCAGGGGGAGTGAGAGAGGGAGAAGCAGGCTTCCCGCCGAGCAGGGAGCCCGATGTGGGACTCGATCCCGGGTCTCCAGGATCATGACCTGAGCCGAAGGCAGTCGCCCAACCAACTGAGCCACCCAGGCGCCCGTTCAAATGTGTTTTCTGCCCCATATGTCTCTCTTCCCCTGGGACTCCAATAATGCCTATGTTGGTACATTTGGTGGTGTCCCATGGGTCCCTCAGGTTCGGTTTATTTTTCTTAATCTTTTTTCTTTCTGCTTTTCATACTGGCTAATTTCAGTCGTCTTGTCTTTAAATTCACAGATCCTTTCTTTTACCTCCTCAAATCTGTCATTGAATACCTCTCATGAGTTTTTCATTTCAGTTATTTTACCTGTCTTTTTATAATGTCTATCTCTTCACTGATACTCTCATTTGTCCTAGTTTTCCTGACTGCCTTTAGTTCTTTGCCCGTGGTTTCTTTAGCTCATTCAACATATTTAAAGCAGTCATTTTTAACATCTTTACTGAGTAATTCCAGTATCTGGGCTTCCTCAGGGGTAGTTTCTGTCAATTTTTTCCCCCAGCATGGGCTGTACTTTCTTGTTTCTGTTTCCTGTGATTTTTTTTTTTTTCAAACTGAGAACTGGAAATACTGAGCATGATGTGGTAATTCTGAAAATCTAATACTGCTCAGGGATTGTTAAATCTTGCTTGTCAAGGACTAGAGCCATGTGTTTGTGGTGTTTGTGATGTTTCCAAATTATTTTTGCCAAGAGTGAACTCCTTATTGTTTCATTTAAGTTTCTGTTCTATTATCTCTGCAGTCAGCCAGTGACCTGACAAGGATTTCCTTAAATGTCTGGTTCCCAAAGAGAAATACTATCTTTTTAAGTCCCTTTTGAGTCATTTCAGCCCAAAGAGGCTCAACCAATAAAAAGTGATTAAGAGTAGGAGTGCCTGGGTGGCCCAGTCAGTTAAGTGACTAACTCTTGGTCATACCTCAGGTCATGATCTCATGGGTCATGGGATTCAGCCCATGTTGGGCTCCATGCTCAGCAGGGAGTCTGCTTGAAATCCTCTCCCTCTGCACCCCCATGCACATGCTGTAAAATAAATGTCTTTTTTTTTTTTTTTTTTAAGTGATCAGTGGGACACCTGGGTGGCTCAGTCAGTTAAGTATCTGCCTTTTGACTCAGGTCATGATCCCGGAGTCCTGGGATGGAGTCCTGCACCCGGCTCCCTCCTCAGTGGGAAGCCTGCTTCTCCTGTCTGCCATTCCCCCTGCTTGTGCTCATGCTCTCTCTCTGACAAATATGATCTTTAATTGAGAAGACAAGGTCCTTTTTGCCTACTCTGGCTCCAGGAAGCTGCACCAGGTATGTGGGGCTCTGTCCCTCCTCCCAGCTGCCTGCTGAGGCTGGGAAGTAGGGGATGGTAGCCACTATGTGAAAAGCCAGTATTTACTAGAATTTCCTGGAATTTACTAGCCTCTTCATCAAGCTCTACCCTGTCCTTTACACGTGTTCAACTAGACTCAATTTCCAAAAGTTACTTTAGACAGTTCTTGCCAGCTCAATAGCTACTGAGGTGAAGGAATGGCTTCCAACTCTGCTATCTTCTGGGATATTATTTCCTTTTTATTGCCAAGTAATATCTCATTGTATGCTTATACCACATATTGTTTATTCATTCATCAGGTAATGAACACTTGCATTTTTTATTTTTTATTTTAGCATTTTTATTTTTTGACTCTTATGAATAATGCTACTATGATCTCTCACATGGAAATTTTTGTGTGGGCGTATTTTCATTTCTCACATACACACACACACACACACACGGGGCATTGCTGGGTACATTGATTTTTTAAAGATTTTGATAGAAACACAGCTAGAGAGGGAACACAAGCAGAAGCAGGGGGAGTGAGAGGGAAGCAGGCTTCCCATTGAGTAGGGAGCCCAATGCAGGACTCCATCCCAGGACTCCGGGATCATGACCTGAGTCAAAAGGCAGATGCTTAAGGACTGAGCCACCGAGGTGTCCCTAGGTACATTGATTTTTGAGTATTAACCCTACATTCTTGGAATAAATCTTTCTTGGTTATGATATATTATGCTTTTATACTATTTTTAATTTGGTGGTATTGATGAGGATTTCTGCATCTGTAATATTGGCTTACAGTTTTGGTAATGTCTGTTAGGCTTTGGTATGTTGTATTAGCCTCAAGTTTCCTCTTCCTGTTTTCTGAAAAAGTTTGTGTACAATTTGGTGGTATTCCTTCCTTGAATGTTTGGTAGAATTTGAGTCTTGGTGGCGCCTGGGTGGCTCAGTTGGTTAAGCGACTGCCTTCGGCTCAGGTCATGATCCTGGAGACCCGGGATCGAGCCCCACATCAGGCTTCCTGCTCGGTGGGAAGCCTGCTTCTCCCTCTCTCACTCCCCTTGCTTGTGTTCCCTCTCTGGCTGTGTTTCTCTCTGTCAAATAAATAAAATCTTTAAAAAAAAAAAAAAAAAAAAAAAGAATTTGAGTCTTGAGTTTCCTTTTTTGGAAGTTTTGATGCATTTTCTTTCTTTGCTATAGGGCCATTCAGATTTCCTGATTTTTCTTGTGTTAGTTTTGGTTAAGTTGAATTATAAATAAATTTGTTGACTTTGTGTAAGTGGTCTAATTTGTTGGCATAAAGTTGTTCATGGTATACATTTATTCTCCTTTAACGGCCATAGGACTTTTGGTGATAATGTTTCTCATTTCTGATAGTGGTGGTTGTTTTGTATGTTTTTCTTCATCAGTCTAGCTAGGGGTTTTTCAGTTGTGGTTTTTATTCTAAATAATCAGATTTTGGCTTTGTTATCTATTGTCTGATCTCTCCATTGATTGTTGCTATTATATTTCATTTCTATTTCATTTGGGTTTACTCTGCTTTTCTTTCTCTAGCTTGTAAGGTGAGGTTAAACTAAGGTCTGATTTTAGATTTTTCTTTTCTAATAGAAATATTTAAAACTAATTTTCCGTCTAAGCCATGACTAATAGAACTTTCTAGTGATGGAAATACCTATTTTCTGCTGTCCCATCAGTGGTCACTAGCCACATGTACCTACTGGGCACTTGAAATGTGGCCGTGTCTGCGGAATTGGAACTTTTCATTCTAATTAAATTTAATCACATGTGGCTACTGGCTACTGTATTGAGCAATGCATCTCTAAGCACAGCTTTACCTGCATTCACAAATTTTATATTGCATCATTAAATTCAAATTTTCCTAATTCCTCTTCCAATTTCATCTTTGACCCACACATTACTTACAAATATGATTTAATATCCTGATATTTTGGGGTTTCCTATCCTGTAACGGATTCCTCACTTTGCTGTGGTCAGAGAATTCATTGTAATTTTAATACTTTTGTTAACACTTGCTTTACAGCCCAGAATTATGTTCTATCTTGATGAATGCGCCATACATATCTGTAAGAAAAGTATTTTGTGGTTGTTGGAGGTACTGTTCTATAAAAGCCAAGTAGATTAAAGTGGCTGATAAGTAGTTTACATCTTTTGTTCTGATTTGTCTAGTTGTTCTATTAACTGCTCAATGGTTGTTAAAAATCTACTACAGCAGGGTGCTGGCTGGCTCACTCAGAGCACAACTCTATCTCCGGGTCATACATTGGGTGTGGAGTTTAAAATTTTTTTAAAAATTTATGGCAGAATTGTTTCTCCCTTAAATTCCTTATTTTTATTCATGTATTTTAAGGCTGTTAGGCACACACACATTTATATCCTTGTACTATTTTCTGGATGACTTACCCTTTTATCATTATAGTATGTTCCTACTTTTTATCTATGGCAGTAATCTTTGTATTGAAGTTATTTAATCTGGGATTTATATAGCCAGTCTAGTCTTACACTAATTCACATGTTCTATCTTTTCCATCTTTTGACTTTAAACTCATCTGCCTTTCAAGTGTTTCTTACAGGCAGTATATAAACGGGCTTTTCCCTAGCCCACTGTTTTTTAATTAGAATGTTACTATGTTGAGGAGCCTGGGTGGCTCAGTGGTTAAGCCTCTGCCTTCAGCTCAGGTCATGATCCCGGAGTCCTGGGATCCAGCCCCGCATCAGGCTGCCTGCTAGGCAGGAAGCCTGCCTCTCCCTCTCACTGCTTGTGTTCCCTCTCTGGCTGTGTTTCTGTCAAATAAATAAAATCTTAAAAAGGGTATAGCAGTCAAAGGAGTCCATGTGGGATGGCTTAAACATTAGGCAGTTTGAAGGACAGATGTAGCAAACAGCGAAGGCTCTAACCTGATCACCTAAAAAAGTAAACCCACTGGTAGCCACAAGGAAGATACCAGTTATCTGAGGTGTTACATCCCAAGTGTACCTTGCAGATAAACATGTCTTCAAATATTTGTTTAGGGCTTCCTCCTGGCCCACCATCTTTCACATAGGCACTTGCCCCCTAGAATACAGGAGTTTAATTTTTGTCATGCTTCTCCCCAAGAGTAGACATGCAGCTACTCATTCTCACAGGAGCAAGCCTGGGCACAGGTGAAGCCATTAATAAGCTTCAGTGAGGGGTGCCTGGGTGGCTCAGTTGGTTGAGCGACTGCCTTCGGCTCAGGTCATGATCCCGGAGACCCGGGATCGAGTCCCACATCGGGCTCCCTGCTCGGTGGGAGGCCTGCTTCTCCCTCTCTCACTCCCCCTGCTTGTGTTCCCTCTCTGGCTGTGTTTCTCTCTGTCGAATAAATAAAATCTTAGGGGAAAAAAAAAGCTTCAGTGAGGGCAATTCCTGCAAACCTACTGAAGAATCCCAGTTGGTACTTGTAGTGAGGAAATTAAATTGTATGATGGCTTTTTTGGGTACATAGTACCCATATACCCTTTGTACACAGTACAAGGCCTGTTAAAAACAAAACAAAAAAAAAACGGGACGCCTGGGTGGCTCAGTTGGTTGAGCCACTGCCTTCAGCTCAGGTCATGAAGCCAGAGTCCTGAAATGGAGTCCCACATGGGCTCCCAGCTCTGCGGGGAATCTGCTTCTCCCTCTGATCTCTTTTCATGCTCACTCACCCTCTCTCAAATAAATATTTTTAAAAAAAGGGTGCCTGGGTAGCTCAATGGGTGAAGCCTCTGCCTTCGGCTCAGGTCATGATCTCAGGGTCCTGGGATCTAGACCTGCATTGGGCACTCAACTCAGCAGGCAGCCTGCTTCTTCCTCTTTCTGCCTGCCTCTCTGCCTACTTGTGATCTCTGTCAAATAAATAAAATCTTTAAAACAACAACAAAAATCCTTACCAATCATGCCCTTCATTATAGAGCAGCAGCGCCCACTAATTCTAAGTAGTTTATCAAGCCACTTGAAATGTGGGTATGCCAAATTGAGATGTGCTGTAAGTTCAATGGATTTTGAAACCTTACCCAGAAAAAAGGAATATAAAGTATCTTGGCAATGATTTTTAATGCATACATGTTGAAACGCTAGTATTGTGGATATATGGAGTTGGCTCAGTCGCTAAGCAGCTGCCTTCAGCTCAGGTCTTGATCCCAGAGTTCCAGGATCCAGCCCTGGATCAGGTTTCCTGCTCAGCGGGAGGCCTGCTTCTCCCTCTCTCACTCCCCCTGTTTGTGTTCCCTCCCTCTCTTGATGTATGTGTCTCTGTCAAATAAATAAAATCTTAAAAAAAAAAAAACAACTCATCTGTTTAGTTTTTTAATGTGTCCAAAGGACATTTAAAATTACACACACAGCTCGTATTTCTGGGGAGGGAGGTCTTACTAGAGTATTCGTAACAAAAACTCGTACCAATTGGACATCCACATGTTAAGAAGATTTACCTAGATACAGACCATATACCCTTTACAAAAATGAGCTCAAAATGGATCACAGACCTAAATGTAAAATGCGAAACATCATAAAACTCCAAGAAGGTAACACAGGAGAAAAGCTAGATGACGCTGGTTTTTGGCAAGACTTTTTAGAAAAAATACCAAAAGCGTGATCCGTGAGAGAAGTTGGACTGTATTAAAATTAAAAACTTCTGTTCTGTAAGATACTGTGAAGAAAATGGGAAGATGAGCCATTGACCAGGCAAAAATATTTGTAAGACACGTATCTAACAAATGACAGGTACCCAAAATATACACAAAATTCTTAAAACAATAAAGTGAACCCAATTAGAAAATGGGGCAAAAGACCTTACAGACACCTCACCAAAGACACACTTTAGATAAACACAAGATGTTCATCGTTATGTCATCAATGAAACGGAAATTAAAACAAGGTATCACTATAAGCCCACCTATTGGTTGAAACGCCAAACACGTGACACCACCCAATGCAGGCAAGTATGCAAAACAGGAACTCATTCACTGCTATGGAGCCCGAATGGTACAGCCACTTTCGAAGAGTTTGGCGGTTTCCTACAAAACTAAACATGCTATTACTTGTATGATCCAGTAAGTGCACTCCTTGGTATTTACCCAAATAAACTGAAAACACGTCCACATAGAAACCTGTCCATGTATCTTTATAGCAGTCTTACTCATCAATTGCCAAAATCTGGGAGCAGTGAAGAGGTCTTTCAGTAGATGACTGGATAAACCAACTAAATTACATTCAGACAACAGAAAATTCAGCACTAAACAGACGTGAGTTATCAAGCCATAAAAATATATGGACAAACCTTACATGCATACTATTGCTAAGTGAAAGCAGCCAACTTGAAAAGGCTATGTAGGGGCGCCTGAGTGGCTCAGTTGGTTGAGCGACTGCCTTCGGCTCAGGTCATGATCCCGGAGACCCGGGATCGAGTCCCACGTCGGGCTCCCTGCTCGGCGGGAAGCCTGCTTCTCCCTCTCTCTCTCCCTCTGCTTGTGTTCCCTCTCTCGCTGTGTTTCTCGCTGTCAAATAAATAAAATCTTTAATAAAAAAAAGAAAAAAAAGAAAAGGCTATGTACCATAAATTCTAACTACATGACATTCTGGAAAAGGCAAAAGTATGGAGACAATAGAAAGGCCAGAGGTTCCCAGGGATTACGGAGAGGGAAGATGAAGAGGCAGAGAAGAGAGGATTTTCCAGGCAGTAGAACTATACCATATGGTATTAAAAATGGATACATTTCATCATAGATTTGTCCAAACTCACAGAATATGTAAAATGGCAAATAAACTTTAATGTAAACTATGGGCTTTAGGCAATAATGATGTGTCAATCTACTTTCAATTCTAAACTTGTGTCCTCCTCTGGTGAGGGATATTGATCGAGGGTGAAGTTGGGGCCAGCAGTGGGCAAGCAGAGTGTCTATGGGAATACCATACTTTCTGCTCAATTTTGCTTGGAACCCAAAACTGCTCTAAAAAAATAAAATCCATTTTATTTCATTTTTTTCTAAATTTTATTTATTTGACAGAGAGAAACACAAGCAGGGGGAGTGAGAGAGGGAGAAGCAGGCTTCCTGTCAAGCAGGGTCTCCGGGATCATGACCCGAGCCGAAGGCAGTTGCTTAACCAACTGAGCCACCCAGGCGCCCCTAAAAAATAAAATCCATTTTAAAAAATGACAATTCAGGGCGCCTGGGTGGCTCTGAGGGTTAAGCCTCTGCCTTCAGCTCTGGTCATGATCTCAGGGTCCTGGGATCGAGGGGCGTGTTGAGCTCTCTGCTCAGCAAGGAGCCTGCTTCCTCTCTTCCCTCTGCCTGTCTCTTGCCTACTTGTGATCTCTGTCATATAAATAAAATCTTTAAAAAAAAAAAAATGAAAAAAACAAAAAAAATGACAACTCAGTGTTCAAGCATTTTATTAAATCAGATAAGGAACTTCCACACTGTTGCACATACCAGCTTGGACACAGCTGTAAGGGCATCACTTGTTTACAAAGATACAGATGAGCACTACGTTTGCAAGTCAAATTAAGCCATATTTAGCCAACTAAAATTTCAAGAACATTCAAAGAGGAAGAAACACAGTAAAGGTCATGCAAGTCCTAGAACGGTGAGTCATGATAGAGCTCACTTCTTTTACCCTTTACCTTCAAAATGCTTATCTATGACCAGACAGAATCTGAAGTCCAGCAGGCTGCTGCTGGTCAGACACACATTTCATTCAGGAGTATTAAGCGTCTTACCATTTACTGGCTTTTTTGATTAAAAATAACTGAATCCCCACCACAGAAAAGAGGTTTATGAAGAGATTTACTGCTGTAAATGGATGCCCATCATTCGTATTTTGTCTCGAAGTTACCGAGCTTTCACTGAAGTATGATAAATTGTGATACCCAAACCAGGAATCCCAGCTATGACCTTTTCACTCAGCTACACTAAATACCAGTTCAAGAGAAAATGCTATGAAGACTAAAAAGACTGTGAGCAGTGAAGCAATTCAGTGAGGCTATAATCATCTAGATCTAGGTTAACTTGGGCAGGTGACGCTAAGTTTAAGAACCTTAAGAGACCCTATGATTTTTTCTTAGGTGATGGCTTCTTAGGGTGAACTGCCCTATATAACAAACAGCTGATTACCAGGTTTATAATGATGGCTGACTAGAAAATGAAGTCTTTACTCATGTGGCTTCAAACTTATTTGTTCACATCTACATTTAACTGAAAACCACCACATACTAATGGGTAGGTAGACATGATCAAAGATCCTTTTGCAAGCTTTGATATGCTACACCTTTCACTCCCCCCTCCCCCGAGGCTCCTAGGCAAGTCTCCCCTGATTTAAGCTAAAAGGTCAGTTCTGGATTCAAACTTGTAGAACTAAGTTTATAGGAGAGAACATGCAAATAAGGGGATAAAGTTAAATTCATTTGTCAATGGCAAACATTATAAATGTATACTACTATCCCACTGAACAGAAGACCTGGAGAAACCACAAATATAACAAAACACTACATTAGGTTTAAAAACAAAGAATCTTGAAGGAAGTAATTTTATTTTACAGTGGTTGAATTCACCCACCAAATGCTAATGACCATAAGATGTTTCGGCAACTAAAACTAAAAAAGAATTATAAGGAGCTGGGAATACATGTTAGATACTAACGATCTTCAAGCTTTGAAGATGTCATTGCATGAAGAAAATTATGGGAAACACTGTTCCCGATAATTACATACACCCTTAGTGTAACATATGGAGATCACGGTCTCCGATATAGACACTGTGGTAGGCAAAAACTACCTTGTTCTTTATACATTATGGAAGACACTGCTCCCGATAATGTGAGTTAGGTTTGTGACAAAGGTACTGGAAATTTTGCAAAATTCGAATTTAAGTTACACCTTGGGTAAACTGAGCTGTAGAATTGCACACCTGAGTACCATAACAGCTTTTAAGTGACATTAATTTATAACTTGGTCACAATCCCTTCCCTTTAGGATAACTGCCATTTTTATCTAGTTGGCTAAACGGAAGTCTAACTTGATTAGCAACCCCTAATTAAATGGAATTCTTCACTGATATTTAGTTTTAAAATTTTATCTGGCTTGTGGCTGTTTTCTAAAACCCTTGAGTGTTGGCCATAAATGCAAAACTTCCAGTATCTGTTGGGTTTTATTAGCAGATGCTGCTTTTATTAAAAAAAAACCGACAGTATAACTGTCATAATTATGGAAGGCACTGCTTCCGATAATTATCTTCTATAAAAAAAACACCATTTATAGTGAACTCTGTCACTGATAAATAAATAAATATCTCAGTGCCAAATGATAGACAGCTTTTCCAAAAAATTAACACTTTGGCCAAAATTTGGCAGTGTTTTCTTTAACGTCTGACAAACTGAGTTTGAAATGAAACACCTGAAGCTGGTTCTCTTTCAAAATACTTTGGGAAACACAAGAACGACAAAAAACTAATAAACAGAAGGCTTATGGGGGAGGGGCAGATGACAAGAAAATACAGGTCTTTTTCATAAGTAATCTTGAGGTTAACACATTAAGGCCTTTCTCCTGTGATAACAGTTGAACTTCACTGTATCCAGCTGAAGGACCTCTGTTTCGGACCTCACAGGCAAAAAAACCAAGTCTCTTCTGAAAGTTAACTGTTTCATTCTGGGATGTGGAAACCAGCTAAATCCTTCAAGAAGGCATAGATCTCGTCTGGAGAATGAATCTTACAACCTGGCATCTCCCAGCCAGCATCAAATGAAAGCAGAGGGTCACACCAAGCTACCACTTTCACCTCCAGCAGATGCCACCCTCCTCCTCCCCCTTGGAAGATACCAGTTCACGTCCCTAGGATTTAGACCAGGAATTCACGTAAGTGGTTCTGACTTTTTCTTAACTGTAACAAGAAAGAGGCAGTTACCATACAAAGCATTTAAAATTTTAGCGATGATCAGAGGAAAGGTTCTATCATGAACATTTTTAAGTGGTTATTCACTTGAACTTGAAGTACAGGTACCTACCCTGTATTATAAGCTGCTGCCTAAAGACACCTAGGGGTAAAGATGGTTGGGTAGAATTGTAATATTAGGTTTTGTAGCCCTACTAAAAATTTAGCACAACCAGCACAAGTCTAGAAATCACACTACCCTGATGTTCTTATAGAAGTTATAGGCATCATATTTAAAGCTCATTGTCTATGTCCCATATGTCACCAGAGAGGGCATTTGCAGCTCCTTGAATAGTCCAAGTTGCTAGAGCCAACTGATTTCTCAACAGTGTTTCATTAAAAGCACTGTTATTTTCCTGACGCAGCTTCAAATGCTCTAGTAAGGCGGACAGTGTGTGAGAGCCGGAGCCCCAAAAGATGTGTCGGAAAGGAGACTCTCTCGGAGATACGTATGGTGAGAGGAAGTGATATTCCACCTACAAAAACAAAAACATAGAAAAGAACTCACACACTACTGGGACTTTCACTGTGAGGGGAGGACCTGATGTCATCAAAACAACTGTCATTCTCTTACTTTAAATGTTAAAATTCCCCAAATTTAAGAATATGGAGAACCAGGATACTAATCTTCTAACATTAAAATTATAAAATAAACTGTCAATTCCTTTGTAAAAGTGGTATTGTTTTTTTAGTTGCAGCATACATATGGAAGATTTGTGTAAGTTCCCACTGTAATCAAGTTTCCTGTTTCTTCCAAACAAATTAAGATAAAAGCAGTTAAGGGCTGAATTAGGAACAGGAATACAAAGAAAATGACAGCTCAGAATTATTAATGATCCCTCCTAAAAATGTTTCTAAACCCTAAAAATGTTGGGCGCCTGGATGGCTCGGGTCATGATGTCAGGGTCCTGGGATCAGGCTCGTGTTGGGCTCTCTGCTTAGCAGGGAGCCTGCTTCCTCCTCTCTCTCGGCCTGCCTCTCTGCCTACTTGTGACCTTTCTGTCAAATAAATAAAATCTTAAAAAAAAAAACAAACAACCTAAAAACGTTAATACCAGGTCAAATGCCTTTTGTATTTACAGTTTAGATATGCCAGTTCTAGGTCTTATTAGTAAGAAGTAAAACTCTACGCTCAATTCTAAAGCAGCAAAGGATTCTAGGCTCCTGGAATTACTACCCTACTTTTTAGAAGTGCAAGATTTACCAACGAAAAATTAACATACTTTAGTTTGTTCCTTTTTACACATGTACTTACATTCATGATACGGTCATTAATCTCCCTCATGACATATCTGTTCGTTCTCTCTGCGTTCTTATAATCTGTTGTTAGTCTGGAGGTGGCGCGGAAAAAGTCCCCACGAGCAGAATATAGCCACTGTAGATTCAGACCCATCTCCTGAAGCAGAAAGACATGAAACTCTGTATTAGATGTTCTAAGACTGTTACTCTACGTTTCTAATTTAGTGATAGCAACTGAGATGGTTCTGATAAACGAGGGTGACTCACGGGCAGAGACATGCTAGACTTAGGCATCTTGCTCAGGAGGTCCCAAGCTCTATGAACTAGAGTAATACACTAATATCTGAGCCCAGCAGATAGCACAGTTATCCATTCTTAAGTCTCCCAAGAGAGCCATCCTCACTGAGAATTTAATAAGTTTAACAACCCTGTGCAGTATATTATTTCCAGGTCAATTTACTGATGGAAAATCTTAACCACTCTGGCTCAATGAACTTCACAATCTAGTGATTTTTCTCGTAAGTCCCATTTTCTGATCAGTTATCAGTTTCAGGAAAGCCATTATCATTAAGACTTATCAGTGATTTACTTCATTTAAGGGATCTGTTAAATTGACTTCTAGTGGGCGCCTGCGTGGCTCAGAGGGTTAAGCCCCTGCCTTCAACTCAGGTCATGATCCCAGGATCCTGGGATCGAGGCCCGCATCGGGCTCTCTGCTCAGCGGGGACGCTGCTTCCCTCTCTTTCTCTGCCTGCCTCTCTGCCTATTTGTGATCTCTCTGTCAAATAAATAAAATCTTTAAAAAAAAATTGACTTCTAGTACCACAAAACCAGTTGGAAACCACACATATTATTAATTTGATTTTATCAAGCATTTGAACACAGGCACACAGGATCAACACTAAGTAAGACTACTGGCTATGTTCTCTCTCCATCTGTGACTTCCCTGAAAGGCATATATGATATACAGCCCAAACTCATAAGTGCAGAATCATAGTTGGGATCTTTATTTTCTCTGGGTCCTCTTTACAAGTTGCTTGGAATTACATAAATGTAATATATCTTAAGCTAATTAGATTCTGAAATACTTCCTCTGGTATATCCTAGCTTTGTAACCCACACACTCAACCTTCCTTTTAAATGCGTTACAAATTCTAAGAAAAATTATACATTAGTTCACTTTCACGTATGCTCTGGCTATCACTCATGTCCCTCCTCAGGAACCCCTAACATCATTCTTCAAACTGCTTGATATTTCAGCAATAAGAACTGAGTCTATCGTCCCCGGGTCTTGGCACCAAAAAAACCAAACAAAAAAAAGAACCTGATTTTAATTAGTGCTCACCTTTATGTCAGTTCTGAATCGGTTCATATCCCTCACAAATGAAAGTATTTTGTCATTATACATCTCATAGTTCAGGTTCAATTCAAGATCATAGGTAAGTTTCATTATAAGCGAACCAGCTACTTCTGCTGCTCCACGTGCCATTTCGTTCAACTTGGGAATTTTCTGATTCAGTTTCTCATAGGTATCCATGGTAGTAGCCAAATAAGGATAATCTGTGTCCTGAAAAACAAAGCTAGGTAAATGTACTCACAGGTGGGTCATAAGAGTAGGAACCACACATTCGTTTTACTCTCAAGGTAATGGTAGTTGCCACTCTTCCCTTGCTTCTAATGTATTCCTACTCCAACTCTATCTCCCATTCACTACTTTGGTCCTGCTTTTGCTACTTCCCCTGACCCTAACCCACTCCTAAATGCCTGCTTTCTTCTAGGTCCTAAAGAATCCCTGTTCTATTGCACCATATACCCTGAACAATGTCTGGCCAAATTTCTTGAGGTTGTATCCTTATTTTCCCCTCTCTGGGAAGTTTGACCCATCAAATAAGGATAGCATGTGTGAAGTGTGCTTTTGATATGAAGTGTACACTTAAGACTTAAAATTGACCTTTAATGATTCAGCACTCAATCCATTCATACATGTTACCTTTCTAACAGAAGTTCTACCTTCATTAGACAATTTAAGTAACTCTTTCTTCAACTCTATTTCCTACCACTGTCCTTGGTGATAATCTCACTGACAATCCTTTGATCTGACTTCAATTCTTTACTTTGAGACTATATGGTTCTGTATTACCTGCTAGGTTTTTAATATCTATGAAGTCAGTAAGAAGTTTTAAAAAAAAAACATTCTGGAGGTCAACAGAAATCATCCATAAATCTCAACCCTAGGACCAGACATTCAGTTGCTCCTAATGTACTAAACAGATACTGTGACCAACTATTTCAATGCCATCCACACTGCAGGTTCTAGCAGGTCAAGAGAGTTCCAGCTATGTTAATCTCCAAACCCAGTTCTTACATCACTCCCTTGCTTCAGAACTTTCTCCTCCTAGTGCCAGGCCAAAACATCCAGGGATAAAAAGTGACATGAGGACCTGGCCTCTGTGGGATTAATAATTTGATGTCAAAGCCAACGGCTTCCAGCCTGACCTCCTATACAAAAACTCTAGGATCTCTACATCCCTTGGAGAGCCCATTCCAGGGCTGGCTTTCCAACTTTAGCACTTCAGCACAGAGGCCTTCATCCTTCTGTTTACTCAGAATAGCCTTCAGTGCCTTCTAACTGGCTCTTGAAACAAGCCAATCTTACTTTCTTACAACTTGGTCTGTTCAAAGTTCTGTTCATAACAACCTGGCATCTGTCTGGTTTTCATGCTTCTACCCATACTCCTTGTTTAGAAGATTAACATCTCTGGACCAACATCCAGAACCGTATCTTAAAAGGGATCAAGTAGAGCAATGTCCAGGCGAACCTTCTGTTTGATGGAAATTTTCTCTATCTGCACTGTCCAATATTGTCATTAAAACTCATCAGAGCTAACTGAAGAGGTTCTAGCAAATAAATTCAACTGCTAATTAAGCCAATTGAGAACAAGTCTATGTTAAGACTGATAATAAGGAAGCATGCAATGACTGCATGTGTATAACTTCTTAAAACATATTAGGTACTGTAGGTCTCAAAATTGATGAAGGAAGATCTAAAATACAACTTCATAATTCTTTAGACTTACCTCACAAAAACAGAAAGAAATTGACGGAATTCCAGAATACGCAAGGAAAGGGAAAGCAGCATTATCCAAAGAAAATTCCTCACTGCAAGGAAAGCAAGAATGTGTCTCTACAAAGTTTACTAAAGAGCAGACTGTGCTATCATGCAACTCTACCCCATCCCCAAATAAACTCTTAAATTGACTCTAAATATAGGTAAATATAGGTTAAGTTCACTGCAAGGTTAGGTTTACAATCTACCACAGTAAGTGCTACTGAATGATTCTGCTTTTCAATAAGCTGTTCATTCACTTTTCTCCACTTACACTTTGTTGAACCAGTTGCTGTCCCGATAAAGAGACTGCCCAGTAGTTGGATGTTTCACCTGTAAAATGAAAAATTAAGTCACTAAAACGGATCTCGCTGAACATAGTTATTCAGGTTAGTCACAAACATATATAGATCTGTAAACATTTATTAAAAAATTTATTATGGGGCGCCTGGGTAGCTCAGTGGTTAAGCCTCTGCCTTTGGCTCCGATCGTAACCCTGGAATCCTAGGATTGAGCCCCGCATCAGGCTGCCTGCTCAGCGGGAGGCCTGCTTCTCCCCTCTCACACTCCAGCTGCTTTGTGTTCTCTCTGGCTATGTTTCTGTCAATAAATAAAATCTTTAAAAAAAGAAATTTATTGTATCTTCTTGAAAAAAATTTAAGACTGTTAAAACAATCTCCATCTTTTTTTGAAGATTTTATTTATTTGACAAAGAGAAACACAGCAAAGGGGGAACACAAGTGAGGGGTATGAGAGGAGGAAAAGCAGACTTCCTGCCTAGCAGGGAGCCCGATGTGGGGCTCGATCCTGGAATTCCAGGATCATGCCCTGAGCCGAATGGAGCCACATAACGAATGAGCCGTAGCGGGAGACCTGCTTCTCCCTCTCTCACTCCCCCTACTTGTGTTCCCCCTCTAGCTGTGTTTCTCTCTGTCCAATAATAAAATCTTAAAAAGGGGTGCCTGGGTGGCTTAGTTGGTAAAGCGACTGCCTTCAGCTCAGGTCATGATCCCCGAGACCCGGGATCAAGCCCCACATCGGGCTCCCTGCTCAGGAGGAAGCCTGCTTCTCCCTCTCTCACTCCCCTTGCTTATGTTCCCTCTCTGGCTGTTTCCCCCTCTGTCAAATAAATAAAATCTTAAAAAAAAAAAAAAAGCATCTACTTTGAGCTATCATCATGATCTCAGGGTCCTCAGCATGGAGTCTGATCCTCCCTCTCCCTCTGTGAGGGCACACTCTCTCTCAGGTAAATAAATGAAATATTTAAGAAAATCATTCTGGTATCTATGGCTTCTAAGGACACTAGCCGAATCTTATTCCTGTTATTTCAAAACTATGGTCATTCACATGTCTGTCTTAACAAATGAGTATTTCATTCGATCTATTATTAGGTAAAGTTCAAGTTCACTTATTTTTAAAAAAATTTTAAAGACTTTTAAGTATAATCTCTGCTACCAAGGTGGGGCTTGAACTCACAACCCTGAAATCAAGAGTTGCACACTCCACCAACTGAGCCAGCCAGGTGCCCCTCCTGTTCATTTAAAGCTTCCTTAATATTCTGACTATAGATAATGCCTACTGGACACCCACTGTACAGGTTAGGCCTCTGGAAATTCTGTAATATTCCCAAATAGACTACATATTTTTTTGAGTTCAGGGCCTTTCCTATACCACATCCCTCACCTTGTATTACTCAGAGTAAATAGTTCACCCTCACCTCACATGGTTCAATAGGCAAAGCAAATATGCCAGGAGCATGAATTAAATAATGTCATTATGGAATTTATTCTAAACTCCGTAACTGGTTACTTATGAGGTTTAAATATTGTTTGCCATCTTACTGTAAATTAGGTGAAAAATTAAGTTACAGACTTTGTAATTAGGTGTACACTCACATCTTTCATCGTTTTCTCCATAAGTGAATACAACAGTGGGCTGGCAGAAACCTTGAAGTTGTTGGTACCTGCAAAGAGATTATTTTAACATTGCCTCTTCTCTAGTCAATTAATTTTTACATGGCTACTTCTACCCGAAAGTACTCGACATAAAAGGAAGACAATAACCTAGATGAATGGCCAAATACAACTACCCTCTTCAAGATCT
Source organism: Spilogale gracilis (assembly GCA_004023965.1). NCBI lineage: Eukaryota > Metazoa > Chordata > Mammalia > Carnivora > Mephitidae > Spilogale > Spilogale gracilis. Next base: position 76,346 of record PITA01007370.1, read on the forward strand.
ACACAAAAAAACTGATTTAAGAGTCAACTTCTTTAGTTAATTGCTAATCCTAATTTGACTCAACTGAAGCTCTTACCCCTGAGTTGGCATATGTTAATGACTTGCTTTTTGGTACCTTCTAGTTCACCTAATTTAGGTGAGTCATCCGCTAGCTACTCACTACTTGGTACACTCCATACATTCTGCTATACAGGTAAGATAGCAGTAATGATAAATCTAATAAAAATCAGGTTCAATTTTAACTCCTTCCATTTTCTCTCCAATGAGGTATTTTACTATTCTCAGTTCATCCACTGACTACATCTGTACTTTTAATAACATTCAAACTTGTGATGCCACCTTCTAGTTCGCTGTGAATTACTCTCTAGAAGTACTATTCTATATAGTAGTTTAGTTCCTTCTGCTCTAAAAAATAATCCAGACTCATGGTTCTCAGACTTTAGTGCATCAGAATTACCCAGAGTGCTTGTTAAAACATGCTGGACTTATGCTTGTTTCAGACTCAAAAGGTCTGAAATTTTACATTGTTAATAGTTCCCAGGTGATCCTAATCCTGCTGAGGACCACACAGGGAACTGCTGTATTAAACAAGGCAATCTACACCCATTCTATAATTTAATGGACTACTAAGAGATAGCTAAGTCAGTCTTGATCAGGAATGGACAATGTAAACTGTAAAAAATGAGAATTGCTGTAAAAAGCTTTCTCCTGTTTTTTAAGTAGTTTATCTAAATTCATCAACTGCTAATAAAAAGGATACTTACCAAGAACAGCTTTATCCAGATTAATGTAAGTGAAAGCCTTAAAATGCAAGGAGGAAAGGTATCCCTGGAAGAGGGGAAAAAATATTAAATGTACTAATATGTATGGAGCAGCTACTATTAGGGACATCTTTTTAGTCTACAGAGACTAAATAGACAAAGGCAAAAATGATACACAACTAACTCCCCTAACTTGGGGGTTAGGGGTACTGACCTCCCCACACACAATAGAAAATCCACATGTAACTTCTGACCCCCTCAAAACTGAACTACGAATAGCTTATTATTGATGGGAAGCTTTACCAATAACATAGTTGATTAATACATATTTTGTATGTTACATGCATTATATATTGTCTTCTTACAATAAAGGTAAGCTAGAGAAAAGGAAATGCTAATGAGAAAAGGAAATGCTAATACGAAAGAAATAATACACTTAGAGGATGTATTTATATATGCAAATCATATTTATAAACATACTGTATTTTTTTAAAAAATCCATATATAAGTGGACCTGCACAGGTCCAATCTGTGATGTTCACATCAACTGTAATCCAATCTAAAAAAGCCTGGTTTCTGGAAGACAAATTAAGCCAAAACAAGCTCAGGTGCCCACTTAGGATAAGGACGATGTACAGGTAATACCTCTAGCCATTCAGTGGCACCAACTGCTCCAAAGTCTCCCGCACTCCAGCTGGCAAAGACAATGCTTCTGCTGGGTCTAAAGCCATCTAAAAGATAACAGGTTATAGGGAGGCAACTGACTTAAGATGCAATCAGAAATTTCTAATTCAAGACAGCAGATTCAAAAATATTTGAGGCCCCAGATGAAACAACAAAAAGAATAAAAATATATTTTAAAATTAATGTACAAGGAATAGGATAAGAGATCATCTGCAAGATTTCAAATACATGATAGGGACCAGGTTTTATAGGAAGTCACTTTTTTCCAACTCCATTCTTTTGAGCCCTTTAACTTCTGGACCAAGAAATACTTGAAATTATGGTGTAACTGCACAGTGTTCCTTCCCCAAAAACCTGCATAGTGCTCAATCACTTAAAACTGGGTTACTTTATAAACAATTGTTATGAAACAGAATAAAAATTCACATATTTAAGGTATAAGAAAGTTTTCAGAGAAAGAGTACATTCATGAAAGTTCCCTTGGGGACCATGTGCCACTGCCTCTATTCCTCCCCTTTCCCTAGGTATGTATTTTTCTGTATTATGTACTTCTGCGTAAAAGTTAAGCACTGCAACTTACTCTACAACCCAAAGATTCAAGAAGGTGACAGAGGTTTGCTTGTATGGGTGTGTGTAGAGGAGTGGTTAAGGACCAAGGGAGAAAGGCTTGAAAGTGTTTCTATATTATAAATATAGAGGAACATATCTAGTATTCTGAACATAATAAAATTACATAACTTTTTAAAAGATTTTATTTATTTACTTATTTGACAGAGACAGACACAGTGAGGGAGGAAACACAGACAAGGGAGTGGGAGAGAAGCAGGCTTCCCACAGAGCAGACAGCCTGATGTGGGGCTTCATTCTGAGACCCTGGGATCATGGCCTACGCCGAAGGCAGCCGCTTAACAACTGAGCCACCCAGGTGCCCCTATATAGTGTAACTTTATAACAAAATTAGACAAAGTTAGTGTATACAGAGGTATACCATATACCACTGCTTCCTTTACTTCCTTAGGGACTATGCTAGATTTGCCCTATCATTCTGAATATGTCAAACTAAGAATTACAGTCCAGTACAATACTTTTTTGGTGTCTCAAAAGGAGTTGATTCCCAGGGCAATGAAGACACTGCATGGAAAGCTATTTCAAAGTCAAAGGCAGGGGCGCCTGGGTGGCTCAGTTGGTTAGGCGACTGCCTTCGGCTCAGGTCATGATCCTGGAGACCCGGGATCGAGCCCCACATCGGGCTGCCTGCTCGGCGGGAGGCCTGCTTCTCCCTCTCTCACTCCCCCTGCTTGTGTTCCCTCTCTGCCTGTTTCTCTCTGTCAAATAAAAAAAAAAAAAAAAAGAAAGGCAGATCCAACAAAAGATGATCTGCTTTGTACCTAAGAACTTAGTCCAGCGTTAAGTGAACCAGAATAATAGAGGCGAAAGTGAGAAAGCATATAACATTTAGAACTATGTATAGCACATAGATATTCAAGTTCTCAAAATTTGTACTCTACCTTTTAAGACCATGTCAGAAAATGTCCTGGCAAGCTCCAACAGGAGAGCTGTTCCTATACTAGACTTTGCAGCTCCAGGACCCCAGGCATCCCTCTGAGCCCCTATTACCACATAGCGATCTTAAAGAAAAAAAAAAAAAGAAAAATCACATCCAACTTTTAAACTGTTTTCTAATATTGAACTCTAAAATAAATCATGTTAGTAAAAAGGGTAAAAATACAGTCTATGCTATAAGGGTAAGCTATTTTGTATCTGACTTAGGACTCCGGGAATTAAAAATTCACACAATACTAATCTCTTTTTCTTTATTAGTACTACTCCTCTTTCCACATTACCAATTAAGTACTCATCAACGACCTATGAGTGCCCACTAAGTGTTTAATAAGCAACCAAAGTCCAAGGGCTTTCCTTACTAAATGGTATGACTCAGATATCACTTAACTAGATGGCCTAGTCAAGGGGGCAACATGCGCATCATTATGTATCATTTATGGTTGTTTTCATACCGCAATGCCTGAGTTAAGTGGTTCCAACATAGCCTATGGACATGTTTCTTATCTGCCCCCTGATCTATTCAATAACTTAAAAGAGATTTTCTAGTCAGAATGGTCAGTTTTTGACAAGTTCATTTCCCAGGGTCTTATTATCTCCCAATAAAACTGTCACCTCAACAGTTAGCTTTAGGACAGACAAGGGTTAGCACTCTACAAAACCAAGCCAAAGCCAGCCCTCCTGCACTCCCTCTTCTGGCTGCATTCTGAAGAACTAGGAACACACAAAATAAGAACAAGGGTCTTTACCAGGTTCTTCAAAACCTTTTATAACTCCAAAAATGTTAAAAATTCTTATCTCTTTCAGCACATTGTTCACAGTGAGCTTCACATTCCTGTTCTGGGAAGTCTCTAGCCTGCACGAGGAGTCTATTTCCCAGGCAGAAGGACAGTCTCCTTCCATATTTCTAGAAGAAGAAAAAAGACATCAGAGTTACTGTTACTCCCCCCAGGCTTTCAAAATCAGTCTTCCTTACTGCCCAGGGAAGGTCTAGGCTAAGAGGACAGATAAAGAAAACATAATAGAAAATTTATTCCATGGTGGCCAACCATTTCTGTCTTATTCCGACCTGCAGGCAATCATTTGAGTATCAGTTACCTCCCAAGTTTTAACCAATGTTTTAAAAAATTTCTCTGCCTATCTTCATCTGACCGGTGCCTTTCTGCCAGAGACAGTTATAATTTACATTTTAAGCAGATACCAAGATGGACTCAGAATGAAGTTTCTATATTCAAGCCCATTAATATGTTCCCATGTTTCCTCACTCTCTCTACCACTACACATTTTTATCTTACAAGAGGATGTTTTCATGCTGTTGTTAGGTAGGTATCTTCCCCTATCGAATTCGTCATGTGTTATCCAAACAATGACTACTTTACTTACAGAAGTATATCAAAACATTATTAACCCACATTACACAAGGGTAAGATAGGGAGCTGGCTTCATAGGTTAGGGAAGACTTGTAAGTGGTGTTAAGAACAATAAAAATCACCTATTTAAAAAAATGCCTCACAGGGGCACCTGGATGGCTCAGTTGGTTGAGCCACTGCCTTTGGTTCAGGTCATGATCCTGCAGACCTGGGATCTAGTCCCACATTGGGCTCCTAGCTCCGTAGGAGTCTGCTTCTCCCTCTGACCTTCTCCCCTCTCATGCTCTCTCTCACTCAAATAAATAAATAAAATCTTAAAAATGCCTCGCAGATAGCACTGTTAATAGTCACATAGTATTATACAGGTGTCCTTACATGTAGATGCTCTTCATGTGAAACCAATCACCCTGTGAAGTAGAATACATTTCAACTATCTAAGTCAGAGAAACATGATCAGTGGGGTTAGAGTAACTTGTTCTACGTCACACAGCAAATAACTGTTCACCTAAGTGTCTGACACTAGATCTATATCCTATGCCAATACCAGGTGGGAAATATATCCAGCTCAAGATAAAAATTAATGACAAGTACTCTAATAAGACTGGGTTCTATTACTAAAGAGGGATACTACTACATTAGGGAGGATATCCAGAACTAATCATGACTATAAGCCATCTGGAAACTGTCAGAACTGAAGATACTCAATCTACAAACTAGAAAACTCAAATTGTTCTGTTGTTAAGAAGAAAATCTAGAACTAATGGGTGTTACAAGGAATAAGATTTCGGCTCAAGAATTCTAACAGATCTCCAATAACCGAATGGGTTGCCACAAGCAACAAGTACATTACCACAGGAAGTCCTCAAGCAGAAGCTAGGCCAGGAGTAGTATACAAGGAATTCACTGGATACACTGAGTAAGGACTTGCTGACTTTATAAATCCAATGTCTAATTATTAACATCACTTTATGGAGGAAAAAAATTCATGTTTACCTACAAGTTAACAGCTATCTACCCCACGATATGCCAGATACAGAAAATTATAGCCAATTTTTTTTTTAAAGATTTTATTTGACAGAGAGAAAACAACCAGAGAGGGAACACAAGCAGGGGGAGTGAGAGGGAGAAGCAGGCTTCCTGTCGAGCAGGGAGCCCGATATGGGACTCGATCCCCGATCTCTGGGATCATGCCCTGAGCCGAAGGCAGTCGCTTAACCAACTGAGCCACCCAGGCACCCCTACAGCCAATTTTTTTTAAACTGCCTTTTATTTTTTTTTAAAAGATTCTATTTATTTATTTATTTATTTATTTATTTATTTATTTATTTATTTGACAGAGAGAAACACAGCTAGAGACGCAACACAAGCAGTGGGAGTGAGAGGGGGAGAAGCAGGCTTCCTGTTGAGCAGGGAGCCCGATATGGGGCTCGATTCCCGGACTCTGGGATCATGACCTGAGCCGAAGGCAGTCGCCCAACCAACTGAGCCACCCAGGTGCCCCTATAGCCAATTTTTTAAATGTTTTCAAATTAACTGAAATGATTATTACTCCTTTTTATTCATAAAACGAGTTCCAATAAGAACTTACGCAAATAACTTTTCTGCAGCAGCTCTGGAAATTGTTTGGACAGGAATGCTGGGCAATCCTGATGACTGGGATGGTGGAAACTGAGTGTGATTGAAAGAAGGGAATCCAGGTGTGTATGGGTCACCTGTTCCCAGATGAGCCTGGTAAAACAAAAGAATAATATGCTCTGTCAGGCATTTGTTCAAGAAATCCCTAGAAAATCCCAATTCAGTATGAGGGTAAAGCCTAAATTTAGTTTAGAGCCTCAAAGCCTAATGGTCTGAGTAGCCTACAACATGTGACTCTTATTTTTATATGGCTTATGCCAAACTCCCAATTCATAACCCTGTTGAGAAGAAGGTTCACTAGCAATGATAACTAGGTCTCAAAGTCACATAATCCATCTTCTTGTTAGTGCTAGACTCTCGCAGGAAAAAAAAGAACATTTAAGGAAGGTGTGTTATATTTCTATTAATGCAGATGGAACCCAGCAACAATTTGTAGAACCCCAAAAACATTTACTTAAGAAAAAAACTCACATGTCCAAAGACTGGAATCTCTGCATTAACAATGGGAAATCTAGACTGGTCCATATATATCAAGACACCAATTGCACCGAAACTTTGAGCATTTGCAACCTAAAGGAAACCACGTAAAGATCAATAATGAAGATATAATCACACAAAAATTAGAAGAATATATACTGAGCTTTATGCTGAAAGACAAAGGGTCACAGAGGACTGCACTGCAATGCCCCAGTGTTTCAAACAGCTTATATTATACGCTGAGACAAAATTCTTGCCCTAACTCATCAAGGAGCTTCAAAGACAAATAATAACCCATCCAACACAACAACTGTCTTTTGCTATGCTCCATTCTAGGCTCTTATGAAGCTTTGACTTTTAATTTTCCTTTTCATAAAACATAGTTATAACTGAATTCTATATATACATAAAACTTGGTTATATAGAACCTAACAGCACCTTCATTTAAAAATAATTTAATGATCCTATATAACAGAATATTGTTATTTTCAATTTAAACTGCTTTCACTTAAGCATTTCCGATTACTTCTTTTTCACTGAAAGATAGCAACTATAGAATATTCTAAGTGGTTATGCCATAGTTTTTTTAAGTGTCCTATAGTTTGGAGAATTGAAACTTATTTAATTTGTTGAACACTTTAATAAGCTGTATTATTAGGTGTGATAATTTAAGACTGATAGTTTTCAGAATGTAAAAAAAAGCAGTACTATTTAAATGAAGAATGGTGTATGATACCTATGTATTTAATAACTTAAACTCACCTTTTCAGCAAAAGTGATTTTCCCTGCTCTAACGATCACTAAAGATCCATTCACAGGAAAGTTTAAATTCTCAAAGTCCTTTTTAGTGCCAAAATTAGCATGGACCAGTCTACCCTAGAATAAAGACATCAGAGTTAATGAGCACAGAGTCTGAGACAGGATGGTTTTACAGATCGAACCCAAGAGAGAAAATAGACAAAAAGGAGGCGGTCCAGGCCTAGAAAGGACGTGAGAGTGTTCCAGTTGAACTGGTCACAGGTATCAGGAGTCAATCAGGACTTCTGGCCTCCTATATCACAGTCTTGTTATCATCACATACTGCCTTTAATTTGCATTGACTTACTGACATTTAATCTCTTTTACATTGCTTCCAATATTTGGAGGGAAGAGAAAACTTAACAGAAGATGATAAACAGGGAGATAAATACCAATATAAATACTGTGCATTAGCCATGGCAGCACCAATTACATAAAGTTCCTAATATTTGAATGCTAGATAATTGAAGACATACATAGGAATGGGTCTTAACCAAAAGTTTGGTAATAAATCTGTGTGAAAACTGTAAAATACTATTTATTACAATAAAGTGACTTGTACAGATCAACTTCTAGATGTTTATAAAAGCTGTCTCATGTTTCTAGATTCTATTAATAGAGCTATAAACTTGACTCTTGACAACCAAATACCCAAATATAGACAGCTTGCGGGTGAACTAAAATCCTCAATGTTCTTTTCTCTTTTTACTTAATTTTTTAAAATTGAGAGAGAAGGGGGAGTGGTTAGAGGGGGGAGAAGGAGCGAGTGTGCCCAAGCGGACTCCCTGCTCAGCATGGAGCCCCACACGAGGCTCAGTCTCACCACCCTGAGATTAAGACCTGAGCTGAAACCAAAAGGTGGATGCTTAACTGACTGTGCCCCCAAATCCTCAATGTTCTTTAACGGAAGTCCACCCACCTCCAAATGCCTAGCTTGTAGGTAGCTAGGGAAGGTGATATGTACAGGTAACATTTCATCTGGCTTGGGAGGCACCCACTAGATAGACCCCTAACATACAAACATGTTTTTTCAGCTGAAAAACCTAGATAGATCTGTTTCTTAATTTCTGTCACATTTTGGCCATATTTGCCTAAATTTTAAAAGATCAAGCATTAAAGATCAAGCTAAGGCTAGACTCTAGCCAAAGTGGTTACTTCTATCTGTCCCCACATAGCATCTCAATATCCACATTCATTCAGCAAACACCATCAAGTATCAGGCACCGTCTAATGCTCTGTAACACAGCAGGACAGAAAGCCAACCTCTACCCCTTCGTGTAGCTTACATTCTTAGTTGGAAACAAATGTCAGGTTTGTAAGTTCCATGAAGAAAAGTAAAGCAGGATAAGGGGAGGTGACTGAAGGAAGGCCATTTTTAACAAGATAATCAAGAGGTAACAGTGGAGAAGAGACTTGCACAGAATGAGGAACAGGCCATGTTGGTAATTCAAGGGAAGTGTGGGGTCAGCAGAAGGAAAAGTGTTTTATAAAGGTCTCGAGGTGCAAGTATGCCTGTCTAAGGAGGAACACCAGGGAAGCCGGGGTGGCCAGAGAACAGTGAAGGAGGAAAAGAGCAGGAGGATGACCTAGGGCCTTGCTGTCCTAGATGAGAACCTGGGATTTTACTTTCACTGTGGCATAGGAGGGTTGAGAACAAGAGAATCTCATGATCAGTGACTTCTTACAAGTACATTTACACCAAAATTCCTACTAAAGGTAATGAGTTTCTGAGCTGTTCAGCAGGGAAAACCGTCTCATGCATTGTTTCGCCTTACTTACAGTAACAATGGCCGCCTTACTGTATGCCACGTAACCCTCAGGACTCTCCACCAGGTATACCACGCCACTGTCCGTGCCCACTATAGTCACCGAGTTTTGAGCACTGCTAAGAAGATTAAGTTAAAGTGAAACTAAAGCTAAGGACAACCTTGGGAAAAAAATTAAATGGCTTTAATACATTTAATATTTGAATTGCATTATTTATTTTCAAAGTCTCTGCTGTATTAGCACACCTGAAAACAGCTACTTTATCAAATTAGTTTACTATCTTTCAACATACCTGCTTTTGACCTGAATCTTAACAAAATGTTCATCATGCCAGATCTTGCTAAGAAGAAATGTACGGAATTGATTCTCAATGAAAAAAGCCAGGCTTTCATCTTTCTGAGATCCCGCCTCACGAGGGACGTATAAATTTTCATTTAGCATCCTAGAGGAGAAACCATCACTTAAATGAACCGAAATTTAATTTAAAATAAACAGTGAATTCAAGTATCAAGTAAAATTGTTTTAAAAGCATAACTCAGGGGCGCCTGGGTGGCTCAGCTGGTTAAGCCACTGCCTTCCGCTTGGGTCATGATCCTGGAGTTCCAGGACTGAATTGCGCATCGGGCTCCTAGATCCACAGGGAGTCTGCTTCTCCCTCTGACCTTCTCCCCTCTCATGCTCTCTCTTACTCTTGCTCTCTCAAATAAATAAATTAATTAAAATAAAATAAAAGCATAACTCAATTATTACTCATAGCTGAGATAAATTAACTGTGACCCAAAATTTCTGAACTAGACAGAAAACAACTGGTTCAATATCTGAAGGAATTTATGTCTTCAGCTTCTTAAAACCTCTTTATCCAAAGTAAAGTGGTCCTTCAAGAGCTCCATCCTAAAGGGGTACCTACGCAGGATAGCTTTAGGGGAAATGAGTAGTTGCCAAGAAATCTGTTGTGAGCAAAATAAAAGATAGTGTTATGTTGGTGAACTCAAGAAGTACAGCTTTAGGGGTGCCTGGGTGGCTCAGTTGGTTGGGCGACTGCCTTCGGCTCAGGTCATGATCCCAGAGACCGGGGATCGAGCCCCACATTGCCCCACATCGGGCTCCCTGCTCGGCAGGAAGCCTGCTTCTCCCTCTCTCACTCCCCCTGCTTGTGTTCCCTCTCTGGCTGTGTTTCTCTCTGTCAAATAAATAAAAAATCTTAAAAAAAAAAAAAGTACAGCTTTAATTTTCACCTACTTTGAGGCAAAACTATTCCTTGTTCTGATCTCCTATGTCTCATTGTGAATATATACAGATCATACAGATTTTTTTTCTTTTGTAAACTACACTCTCATTTTATCTAATGCCTGGTATACAGTATACGCAGAAGTATTCATTAGACGAAGTAAAAATGCCAAGATTCCTAACCTGAGACTAAGAGAATTATTGTACCACTGAAATTGTAGGAAGCCAGCTAATAGGTAAAAGATGAATACATCCTTTACACAGTTAAGAATCTAAGGAACTTCTTACAAACTGAAGGACAGGAACCTTACGGATATTTCCTAGGGTATGGATTAATGAGAGAACCAGAAGAAATTAAGGAATACTGAAGACATAATATGTCTCTACATCAAGTTGGGCAGTCAAGTTAGTCCTGATCTAAAGAATGAAGAAGGCTACCGATACCCTTATGAATAGTAGCAAAGCTCAGCATGACTTACAAGGGGTTAAGATGAAATATCGAAGCAGAAGTCTGACACCAAGGAACAAGCTATAAAGAGAGCCAGATGACAAAAAGATCAAAGACCAACACATTTTTTAAAGAAAAAGGAGTGTCCTCACAAAAGTTCTTTTTCCCATCCGACATAGCTTGAATTCATCCAATTGCTTGTCCTCCAGCTGAACACAGGAAGCCTCCCCAACTCTAAGAAGGCTTTCCTCCAGACTGTCTCGTTTGTTGTGTTGCACTGCTCTGAGTAATCGGTATGTGTTTAGGTACTGACATGACATTTGTGAAGTACCTCAAGCTTACCTGATGGTGGTAAGGAAGTCTCTTTTACTCAGTCTCTCTAACATCATTTTTTTGAGGTCTGACCAAAATAAGCGAGAAGGTGTTTCAGGGAAGTACTCTTCTATTTCTGAAGGTTCTGTTCCCTCTATCTCCGGAGACTCCGTTCCTGATGGTCTTTCACATTCAGCTTTTGGTTCTACACGTTTACAATAGCCCAAGTAGCCAATCATAAATCCTAAGAATAAAAAGTTTCACAGCTGAACTCATAGAATTTCCTTTGTAATATATTCCTATAGGAACTGTTAGTATTTTCAGCCAAATCTTGAAAATACAGGTGTATTCAGACTGTTTTGAAAGTAAATAAGAATCTCAGTTTTATATATTTTAAACCATTCAATCTCGTAAATCATACAGTTGACTCTTGAAAAATGTTGGGGGTGGGCTTAGGGTATAGCCCCCCACAGTAAAAAATCCTCATACAACTTTCAACTCTCCAAAAAACATTAACTACGCATAGCCCACTGTTGACCAGAAACCTTATGACATAAACAATCAATTAACACATATTTAGTATTTTATTATGTCTTATATAGTACATTCTTACAATGTCTATCTTTAAAAAAAAAAAAAGATTTTATCTATTTATTTGACAGAAACACAGCTAGAGAGAGAACATAAGCAGGGAGCCCAATGTGGGGACTCCAGGATCATGACCCGAGCCAAAGGCAGACGCTTAACGACTGAGCCACTCTGGCGCCCCCTATCTTTTTCTTAACTTTTTCAGTATTTCTAGGCCACAGAGTTGGTCTGTAAGTTATTTCAAATTGTCATAAATCCAAAAAATTTTCCAATATATATATTTTTAAAAATCTGCATATTTAGTGGACCTACAAGTTCAAGCCCATGTTGTTGAAGAGTCAAATGTATCAGTTACCTTTTAATTTTTTTTGTTTATGTAATCTCTACACCGAAACAAGGCTTGAACTCATGACCCCAAGATCAAGTCACATGCTCCACTGACTGAGCCAGCCAGGTGTCCCTAAATAATTACCTTTTTAAGCCAAAGGTAGCTTTTTTCCCCCAGAAGCCTTCCTACCAGGCTCAATCAAGGCAAGCCTAAAATCTTCGTCAACATTGTATATCTACTGCCTAGCATAATGGCACATAAAAAGGTACAAAATAAATGCCTGCTTGGCTGAATTAACAGACTTCCTAGAGACACTGACAAGGAATATTTAAGTTTTGAATGGCCACTCTTACCAATCAAGAAGAAGAGGACTACAGCAATAGTCCCATAGCAGATAAATCCATTACACCTTTTTGGTTTTGTCACACTGGCATGATTACTCCTCACGTTACTGTCAACATTTTCTTCTTCATCTGCAGCTAATTTCATCTCCACATGACTGTTATCACCATCTACTTGCCGTGCCAGACTAAACCGGGTATAGGACAATGGTTCTCCACCAAACTGAGATTTGAAAAAAAGAGAGAAAGCATTATGAAAGAGAAGAAAGGGGAAGAGGAACATTTACAAAAAGTTTGGTTACTTTGGACACAGAAACAAACTGAGGGACTTAGAGGGAGGGGGGTAGAGGGATGGGAGGGCCTGGTGGCGGGTACTGGGGACACCTAAAGCGTGGAGCACTGGCTGTGGGGAATGGGGAATGAATCTTGGAACACTGGAAAAAAAATTTTTTTAGTAACAATAAAAAAAAAAAGTTTGGTTAGGTACTATACTTATCACTGGGTCATTATTAGGACTTGCTATATAGTCTTAAGGAAAAAGAAGTTCCTCTTTCAAAGCAACATTCTTCCCTATGCGCAGTTCTGTCCATGGCAGATGAGGGCTATATTACACACTGGCCTTCATCTCATTCAGCCTTTTCATTCAGGTTGTCTGTTGTATGTCTACTAACAGATATATTTTGATCAGTGCTTTCTTCAGTTCCTCTTATCTACTTGGTTATTCCCCTCAGACCACACCCAAAAAAATACCCTGAAAGTTCTTATAAGATTTTTCAAGTTCACTCTACTCAAGACTGAATACACCCTTCCTTTGTGGGACCAGTTACCTCTCAAGACCACCACTTCAACATAAACAAATACTTTATGATACCTTTGAATATTATTTCATGCTTACTGGATGAGAGTCATTCTTGTACAGATATTCTCACAAACTGGTGACAAGAAATACAACTTAAAATAACTTACCAAGGTAGAGAATGCTGATCTGGCTTGATCCATCATTCTGAGCTGCCACAGAGAAGAGCCTAGTATTAAAATAGAAAATTAATATAAGATAGATACCACTGTATTATTATATATCAAATTTACTTTTAAATATATCACCTTTCTAAAAAGGGTCTTTAACAAAGACAGTTTACAGGTCAACTAAATCTAGTGTAATTCTTGATTAGATCCTGAATTGGAGTGGAGTGGGGGTGGGGAGAGGGACAAAGTATATCACTGGGAGGAATTATCTAAATACAGACTATATTTGATACAGTACTGTATCAATGCTAGATTTGGTGAGTGTAATAATGGTATTCTGTTTTTATTGTTCTTAGAAAATTAATGCTGCAGATTTTAAGAATGAAGTATCAGAGAACCTGGCTGGCTCAGCTGGGAAGAACATGTGACTCTTCATCTCAGGGTTGTGAGTTCAAGACCTATGTTGGGTGTAGGGATTACTAAAAATAATAATAAACTTTAAAAAGAATGACGTATCGTAACTGTTTTTTTAGATTTTATTTATTTGACAGAGAGAGAGAGAGAACACACAAGCAGGGGGAACAGTAGAGGGAGAGGGAGAAGGAGGCTCCCGCTGAACGCATGACCTGAGCTGAACGCAGGCGCTTAATTCTCTTCGCCACCCAGGCACCCTGCATCATAACTTCTATGATTTACTTTCAAACAGTTCAGTTTTTAAAAGCATGTAAGAAATAAAGCAAATGTAGCAACTGTTAGTAACTGGTGAATCAGAGTCAAGGGTACATGACATGGATATATATTGTACTATTTCACTTTTTCCTATAGGCTTGAGTTTTCAAACTTAAAAATGGGGGGGGGGGGTACCTGGGTGGCTCAGTGGGTAAGTGTCTGATTCTTGGTTTCAGCTCAGTTCATGATCTCAGGGTCATGGAATCAAGCCTCACGGCAGGATCTACACACAGTGGAGAGTCTGTTTAAGATTCTCTTCCTCTCCCTCTACTCATCCCCTCCCCTGCAAAAATGTAAATAACTCTTTAAAACTACGTGGGGAAAACCAGTTAGAATGTCACCCATGTTAGGCAGATTTAAGCAACTGAATTTAGTAGTCAAAATAACAAATACAAAAGACAACAGACTAGCACCTGAAAAAAAGAAAAACTAAAGTAGAATTAAGCCAAGAATGATCATGCTACAAAGACCAGTAACAAAGCACCTCAAATAAAAATGAGCAAAAACCTGACCCTTCTGATTAAATGAACAGTTCTTACAGATGATCTAAAAGCTCTGATGCAAATAGAAGACAAAAAAAAAAACACATTATGTAGACAAAAAAGCCAATTATCTGAGATCTTAAGTGTCTTGTTCAAGACTGAAAACTGATAATCCAAAACAGCAGTTCAATGGGTTATAAAAATTGTGTTCTCATCTCCAGAAATTTAAAAAGTAATCTTAACTCTTGACTCACTGTTATATGCCTAAAACTAGTATGGTATATCCACTACATATCAATACACCAATTACAATAAATTTAAAAATAATGAAATGACAACGATTTTATTATTAAAAAAAAATTTTTGGAGGTTGCCTGGGTGGCTCAGTCATTGGGTATCTGCCTTCGGCTTGGGTTGTGATCCCAGAGTCCCAGGTTCGAGCCCTACATCGGGTTCCTTGCTCGGTAGGAGGCCTGCTTCTCCCTCTCTCACCCCCCAGCTTGTGTTCCCTCTCTAGCTGTGTTTCTTTCCGTCAAATAAATGAATAAAATCTTTAAAAAAAATAATTTTTAAAAAAATTTTCCAGTAATCTCTACACCCAACGTGGGGCTTGAACTTACAACCCTGAGATCAAGAGTCACATGCTCTACCAAATACTTGAACCAGCCAGGCGCCCTGACAGCCACTTTAAAAGTAAAAAACACCTCTGTAACCAAGAGAGTCCTACATTAAGTTACAGCATAGGTATTAATTGAAATCCAGATTTTCTATTTTAAATGCATCTAGATGTTTGAAAGAGGTATTATGTTGAAATATGTAAAATGGCCACTTATTTCATACTATCTACTTTAAGGCTTTTCCTATACTATAATTACACTTACAGTGCATTTAACATCCATATGGCACAAAGCAAACTGTGAGATATATGTAGATTGTAAAAGACATTATATAAACTGGCATTAGAAAAGTGTCCTATCAAAACATACAAAAACAACAACAACAACAATTTAATTCCCAAGCTTTAAAGACCAGAGCTAAGAATAAGAGATCATCTTAGAAGCAGTTTCTTGCCTATCTGGCACAAAAAGTTTATCACTATCACTGCACCAGAACGGTACAAACCCAATCACTAAAACCAGAACTAGAAGGCTCCACCCTGAACCAATTTTAATCACCCTTTTCTAGGAAAGAGCAGCTTTTAAGCTTAACATTCTTCTGAACCAGCCATTCCTCAAGGTTTCTAGTTCTAAATTACTTTTGAGACTAAGTGACAACACTTTTAAATAAATGATCTAAGTATAAGGATTTAAATGATATTAAGTGACTACAATCTGTATAAACAAAGACATTAGTAGAATATGTAATTATTATTTTGTATAATTAAAATCTAAACACATTTTACTGAGAAAACCAGTATGTTATTTCTATTTGAATACCAAGACACAAAATTAATATAACAAAAAAAATCAAGTCGGAGGAAATAAACTGTGACCTTGGCAATTCTCATTTTAATCTTGTAATTTAACCCCACATCTATGATGAACATAATTCTAGATATCTATAAGTTATTCCTTAAGTTTAATATATAGCAAATTTGAATCATTCTTTCAAAATAACCTCACACATAGTAAAGCTCTGTATTTAAAAGAACCCCTTAATCAACTTTCTTCCAACTGAAATCACTAATTTATGTGCTCTAAAAG